>JBAMCL010000065.1:545000-761348 GCA_037075165.1 Hirtodrosophila histrioides
AACTGCAACTGCAACTTATCCTTGCGCTTATCTGCTGCCTGTACGAGGCAAGTTTTTGATTTCTATTGAGGCAACGGACTTCTCTATCGTTTCTTAAATGCTGCTCTCTTCCTGCGTCCCTTCACTTGACAGGAGCTATGAAATAAACGTACAAATGACACTGGAGAGTGCGATTTCGATTCACAAATCAAATTATATATCTTTTTGATTGATATTGCAATAAAAGCCAGTTGGGGAACATGAATTACAGGTGAGAGTTCGCATTGCGGACTTGATTAAAAACTGTTGTATGAAACTTGAAAAATCTAGGTTTTTGTTAGATTGATGTTGAAGTTCTTCACGGAAGAGAAACGAGGGGTAAGGCATTTTTGTGTTTTGCTTACTATCTCATCCATACAACGACAATGTGCCACAGGGAAACGTGGTAGGGAACAGCTAGTAGACTTGGAAACATACTTAACCATATAGCACTATATTGTATTTCGCAAAAAATGTATTTGTACACAAAAGTCGCGCTGTGAACAGAAATAAAATGATTATTCACAGATGGTAACACGAATTCCAGGCTAGTTATTTGGCCGAATATTTAAAGCCAACCCGTCGAGTCATCGACAATGCAAGTGACTGTAAATTGTAGCGGTAATACTGCCGCATACTATCAATACATATACACACACACACACACACACACACACACTCACACACACACATTATTTGGAAACAATGACAACGAAAATGCGGCACCCACAACAATGAGACAGAGGCAACTGTATGTTGGGGGACGAGGCGTGCGAAGGTGGGACGAACGGACGGCAGTGTAGACCAAGTCAACAGTAATAAAATATTAAAAAAAACACAAAAAAAAACCGAAGAAAATGAAGTCATCTTGTGCAAATATGAAAACAAAGTCAAGTGTTAATTTGCGTGGGAAAACAATTTCATTTTGTGGCCCATGGCTTCATGGCTCCAATGAGGCGGCTAAAAGTTCTTTTGATAACTTTTGGGCCTGCCCCTCCCAGGGAGCGTTGTTGATGTACCTGAAAGCAAAAGTGTGTAGCCCTTAATTGTATAATTTCCAGCTTGAGACACAAACTCAACTGGAACCCCAAACGGTAGCTGTAATACAACAGCGTGTAAGTATGACAAAATCCAAAACTCTGGCTCATTTCAAGCGTGTGAAACTTGGGTTTGGGTTTCTCAAAGGGTTTAAAGTTCGAGGCGCAACGAAATCCATCTCTTAGCCTCAAGTGCGGCGATTAGCCAAAAGGTCAAAGCCACACACAAAGCGCGTAAGCAAATTAGAGAAAATGCTCCATTAAAAGTTACTCGAGGCCCCATTGCCAAACCGAAGCCCGCCCAAATTGACCCCACAAAACATTAAGTTTCAAGTACATCAAACATTTTGTTGCCTGTTATCTCAAACTAACAAACAATAACAGCAACAACAATAAAAGTCCACCACAAAGGTGCCACCAAGTTGGCTACAACTTTGCCCAAGCTATGCCATTAACAGTGCAGTGTATGTGGCAAGGAGAAGGTGCAGGTGGCAGGGGGCAGGGCCAGCAAGCTCCCAGAGAAGATTGAAACTTTTGTGCGTCGTTACGTTGTTGTCACCGTCATCGTTTGTAGTTGTTGTTGTTGTTGTTGTTGTTGTTGTTGTCTTTGGTTGTGTTATGCGAATGACATTTCCATGTACTACAAAAGTTTCTCGACCGCTTCTTGTTTTCATAATACCCTATAGGAAAGGCATAAGTTAAAGGGTATGTACAGTATGTGATATATGTTAAATAATTTGATGTATCTGGATCATGATAATTTCATTAAACTTCCGTATACATAAATAACTTAATAATTATATTAAAATTTTTATATTCACATTAAAAATAAGTTTCTAGTTCTTCCAGCTTCTCAAATATTCATATAAAACCCAAATTGAGTTGTGAATATTAATATATTTCATTTATTATATTAAAAACTCTCTGAATCAATAGAATCTCCGACTTTTGAAAGCTATTACAGATAAAGAAACATATCTGCTTATCAAAACATGCTACAGGGCATTCAATAGTCGGGTTTCCAACGATTATAATTTGACTTTCTTAAATGTGTGTATTTTATTTTTTGATTTCTGTGTGTGGCGCTGTGGGAAAATTTACTTATGATTGTTTAATGTTTTATTTTCCAAGTATTTTTTGTTGTCGCCAGAGTTGAACCCGTTGTCAAAACTTGCGTACTTTTCTCTCACTTGTTGTGTGTGTCAACATTTATTGGTCAACTCTCTACTGAAACGCTTAAACAGCATTTAAATTTCAATTTAAACACATGTGTGGTGCATTATGCGTTTTAATTAGACGCTCCGTAGCCAAGATCCTATCAACACCAAAACCAAAACCCATCCCAGAGCCATCCCAAATAAGCGCTGTGAAAGAACCCAATTCGAATTAATCAAATCATCATGCCAGCTGGACAACGTTCCCTAACGTGAACTGAAAGTTGAACTCGGCTCAGTTCTGGGCGCTCTTTGATCTGCGATCGCGAACACACCAAAAACATATTTCAATTATCGGGCCATGACCGAGGCGAAGGCGATTCAGCGATTCCGAGATTCCGAGATTCAGAAGGCGCTGCTGCTGTTGGCCATGGCCCTGATGCTGGTAGAACGGCGTCTGGGCGTGGGGGCATCAATCAAAGCCGCAGCAACAAACAACAAAACAGTTAATAACAACTACCAAAAAGTGGACCAGAGATGGGCGCGAGTGCAACGCATCATCGACAGCTCCATCAACGTCAGCGCCCAAAACTGCATCAGAGTTTTGAGTGTAGGCACTAGGGGCTAGCGGTCAGGGGCTGGGAGGGAGGCGCCCTCGCTTGTGTGGTCGGTCGTGTGGTTGATTTTCAATTTCATACGCACCGTTGGACGCCGCCCAATCCCGTCGAGCGGCGTTTTATTGATTAACGCGTTTTTCTCCCCGCCACCCAGGCTTAATCCCCACGTGGACACCCTGGGCGCCAACTGCGGCCAGCAGCGATTTTCATCACTTGCCTGGTAATTAAAATGTATTTTCTTTTAATAGTGGCTAACAGAGTTGTGCATTGTGGCTCAATTCAAGTTGAATCGTTCAATTTCTCTTGCGAACAAGCTAATCAATCATTTCATTCAGTTCATTCGCTCAATTAGTTCGTTCGTTCGTTCATTTGAGTCCCACATTCGTTCATTCTGTTCGCTTGGCGCGCTTGCTTGTTCATTTTGTTCATTTGAAAATACATGCTCTTGTTATATATTTGTTTTATATTATTTTAACTAATTTGTTTACTAATTTTAGCAGAGTACATAGAAAAAGATACAATCTGTATTTCAACTGCTACGTTTAACAGGAAACACATTTTCTACCATATATTTTCCTGCCTCTAAAATACGAAAGTGTTTGCAGAGTTTTCATTTGGTTGATATTATAAAATTAGCTAAGACTTGTTGTTGTTTTTGGACTCAAATGATTAGAGTAAACGGTAATCGTACTTAAAACCCATCAAAAGGAACGAACTAACTAAACAAATCAGGACCAAACTTAGTTCGTTCTTTTAGTGAGTCGTTCAATTGAACCTATTGCGAACCATTCAGTTCAACTCGAGTGCCTAATGTGTTCAATGCTGCGGCTGGGTGGTCAATCAGCTGATTCGCTGACGCTGCCACCCCTCTGCCGCGACAGTGCGGCAGTGGCAGCTGTCGCAGCTGAGCGCTGACCATAACTCAACGTCCTCGTCGACGTCGACGTCAACGTCAACGTCGTCAGCGTCATTGCCACTATCATCAATTTCCAGAGCGAGCGAAAACAAAAAAGTGTTAAAGCGCGAAAAGCAACAACAGGAACAACATTGAGCAATTTGTTTCGCTTTGTCTTTTCACTGTTTTTCCCAGCAAACAAACAATGCGCAGTCGCACCAGGTGAAACACCGCCCCGCCCCCTTAGCAACACCCGCAGAGGGGACAGGGCTGGGTGTAGGCGGTGGCGGTGGCAGTGGCAGAAGGGGCCAGGGTAGGCTGCACTTTTATTTCGACACTCATTTGCAATTTTTTGCTAATGTTCGTCAGCGCCGATGGTTTCTTTGTGGCAGCCACTGATAAGGTCGACGCTGCCACGTTGCCCTTCCACACAGTAATAACACAATGCAATAATTACAATTTATATCTTTCAGATACAAATCGCACATTAAGCGACTGCAGCAAACAGCAGAGGACAGAAGATAGAGGACAGAGGAGAGACAACTGCCAACTGCCGTTGCCTGCAAAAAGCTGTCAACGTGTGCGTTTTAACGCTCCGCCGGCTTTGGCCCCGGCCCCGCCGACGGCTCCTCGACCTGGCCAACACTCGCCAGTGGGCGAAGCTGATGCCAACCAAGCAGCAGCAGCAGCAGCAGCGGCAGCAGCAGCTGCTATATTCACTCAAAAAGCTGCAACAGCAGCTGCCCAACAGTTTGTGGCTGCTGGCCGGGGTCATTGCCAAAATTTCAATCAACTTTGGTGGTCAACAAGCAATAAATAATTTGTCAACACTTGGCCTCACGAATCTTAAATACCCTGCCCTTTTAACCATTCACTTTCTTCTCTCTTTATCATATTTAACTACCAATTATCTTTCGAGTTGCCTTCATAAACGTTCAACCCTTCGGAATATGGGAAAATATCATCTATATGCTTGCTTTTACAAAATATATGGATTCTACTTTTAAAATTGATTCTGTTTCAAATCTCTTTCCTTTTAAGACACTTCTTCTTTCCATTCCTCCTTTGTTTTGCATTCGTAAACGTTCAACCTAAATACAGCAAATACCGTTTATATTATAAATATTCTTGCGTATTTCAGAGCCTGCAGCAGTTTCTACTTTAGACTAACGATAGTAGCGATTGTATCACTTACACAAAGGGAACATATTGATATCAGACAGTAATAACCTCCCAGAGGTAGAGTATACATATAGAGCACACAATGCTGTCCTACAGGCAACAGCAGTCGCTTGGCCAATTGGTGGTCCACTTTGCATACGGTCTGGAGCTGTAAGGACTCGGCCAAGCGAGCTGGCGATCCAGTTACAGTTTGATCGACACATATCACACCTGGCTGGGCAAGTCCTGGCTGACCAGGCATAACTGCTGCCAATCGAGCGAACAAAAGACAAGGCAAAGATCACAGCCGTTGGCCCGACGATGCTCGATACTTGGACTGGCCACGCGTGCGCAGGATTAAATTACGAGGCGCATGCGGCATGACCCCACATGCAAACAGTTCGGGCACATTTGGAGCGACATTGGAGCTGGGTCAGGGACCGCCGGCCAGGATGCAGCAGCAGCAACAGCAGCAGACAGCAACAGGCAGCAGCATCGCCTTCCCGAGCTCTGCCTGGGTGGTCTGATCCTGATGCTGCTTTCGCTGGCAATGAGGCGCGACAATTTTGAATGCTACCTCCTTCGTCAGTGGCCAAGGTCAGAGCAATTAGGCCAAGCGCCGCTGTCTCGTGTCGTTGTCCTGGGTGTACTGTTTAGACTCCTGTGTCACAGTTTGAGCCGCGCTTCAATAGCAATTAGCACAACATTAGCGCGGCTGACCTTTGACCTCGCTGCCACTCCCGCCGCGCCGCCTATTGTCCTGACCTCGGCACTGTCCTTGCGCCCTCGTGTCCGTCTCTTCAATATCTTCACTGTTCTTCGCGTTTTGTCACGCATCCATTCGCCAAATGGACGGCAATAATTGCGGTTGTCGGATTGTATTCCTCGGCGTCTGTTTCGGAACAGGCGCCTCCGCATATTTACATAATTGTCCATGTCTCGTCGTCACGGTGAATTGTCGCCTCCAGGGAGTGAATAGGAGTGGGATGGGGAAAAGGACGTCGCAAAAGAATGAAAACCATGTTAGGCAGTGGGAAACACAATATAGGCTAACAAATATTTACGAAGGACACAATAACTAATAGGAAAAGGCACAGATAATATGTGAATACAAGACAAATTGAATAATAATTATAATATGAGCGTTATACTTATAAATCAGTTGAAGAAAAATATAAAGTTCGTTTAACGAGGAAAATAAAAACTTAAGCGATGAAAGAAGCTAAGTTCAATTAGACGGAAGAACTAAGGAACGTTTGAAAAAGTCCGGGAATGGGACAAAGGACGAGGAAATCCAAAGAAAACCACGTTAGGGAGTGGACAAAACAGAGACTAACAAACATTTCCAGAGCAATCGAATAATAAAGGATATATGAAGCGGAAAATATGAAAAAGAAAAACAGGAAAATCATAAAAAATATGAAAGTAGAAGACAAGTTTAATAAATAAAAATTGAGCTTGAGATAAATCAGTGGGGGAAAAATAGAAAGTTTGTTTAACGAGCAAAATAATCAAAGTTCAATAAGACGGAAGAAGTAAAGAACTTAAGGAGCGCTTCAAGAAATTACAACAATCGTGCCGTAAGGAAGAATTTCCACCGGAATTCCTGGTCTACATAATTTTCCGTACTTTATACATGAACTGCGAAATGTTGCTGCTGAAGCTGGGCAATGAGCAACAACAACCGCCTGCGCATCAATCAGCGGTCAGCAAGTGCCTGCATCCGGGGCATTGGTGGCATGTGTCATCGTCATTGCCGCATAACCCGCCGGGGGCAGATGCCACTGGGAGGCCGCTGGGGGAGGCCAGCGCTGAATTTGCGTTGATCGTGACAATAAACCGACATAAACCAGCAATTGCCCAACGGGGCCAACATTCCTTGATTGCCATCATCAAGCTGTTTACGCGGATGACAGACAACTCGTGGAGGCGGACAATTGTGCAAAACATTCGTTGAAATTGGGGGGAATTGATAATGACAATTGTATCTACGCCGATGCCCATGCCGGTGCCGGTGCCGGGCAGTGATAATCACTGAGCTGTTCAGATTTGATTGTTGCATGAATGGGTCGTGTAGGTTTGTGGGTCAGCAATGGATTGTCTGAGTGGCGCCAAAAATGCGTGTGACATGACTCAACAGTGTGAGATTGGAGAGAAAGACCCAGGAAATGGAAATGGCATGACGAATGCCAGTTTCTTTCTCAGTGAAAGTGAGAATGGAAATGAGTTAAAGACACGTCTTTGTAGTAAGTATCTCAAATTGGATCGGCCAGGTCGGCACATCAATAACCAAGCAGTTTACCAATAGTCGGAGGCGCGTTGATAACACCTAATTAGGGTGCAGAGGCGACTGACAACTTAAGCGCCACTAGCGCGGGTGGTCGTCGAGGAACGATCGAAGCTGGCCCTAAGACCGACACACCCTGCCGCACGCAGTGGCAACAAGAAGTGGCAGCTGCCTAGGGACTTCGATTAGGTATCCTGGCTGCTGGCTGTTGGCTGCTGGCTGTTGGCTGTTAGCTGTTGGCTGCTGCCTGCGGTAACAAGACAAGTTTGTTTTTGGTTCGGGTGTCGCCGCCGATTCGTTGCGTTTCATTTGAGGTGCAGACGAAGCTGAGATAATTACATGTTAATTCGTTCGATTCCCCCAACCGCCTTCGTATTCCAATTGTGTGCCCCGACTGTTGGCCGACTTTGTTATAATCCGTAGACAGCGCAATCAAGTCCAATTTGAGCGGCGTCTCTGAGGTGGCGACTTTGCCGCCGGCGTCCTTTTGTTGCTTCCTTGAATCGAACCGCTGCGGATCGATAATTAAGCAGTTGCCCACAATGTGTGCGGCATTTAATTGAGCAGCTCTCGAGGCTTAAGGACACCTAACCGGCTAAATAGCCAGCCAGGAGTGGCTGTCATGACCGCTTGGCTGAGTCAGTGCTAAAGGTAAATCACCTAGTCGGAACGCTCGATCTCGACTGGCAGCCCTATTAATAACTTTAATTAAAATTGTGACTTTGGTAGCCGCGATGATCATAATGATCATCCTGATGTTGATCCATGATCATCATCGGTTCGAACTCGAACTTGCACATTTGGTACTGAAGCTGCGAGTGTGGGAACCAAATTATTCAAATCTTTAGCCCAACACAACCATAATTCTCCGCGCTCTCTCATATGCATATTTATTGCATTTTTCGACGCGGCAACGCCCCCAAAATTCACAATGGAATTTCAATTCCATTCTACAACTTTTGACTTGAACTTCAAGGAGCATCAGAGCAACGGAGCAACGGAGCAACGGAGCATCGGAGCACACGGAGCTGGTCCAGTCGAGAGACCAGCTCCAGACGCCTCAAATGCAATCGTATCGCGTCTTTTGTTTTGCTACGCTTTGTTTTCGACACGTCCCCGTCTCCCCCTCTGTTAACCCTGTTAGTTGGCCCCCAACTTGGTCGTCTCGGATTCGCAGGAATAATTAAAATTTATATGTGCTTTGTTGTTGGCATCTCGTTTTGACTTAGCTCAGCTCCGTTTGTACCCTTTTCTAATATGCTATGCCTGCTGCAGTTGCTCCTCCACTCCTCTGACTGCAACGGGTCCCACCAGGCCCAAGTCCAGGCCCAGTCCAAGTCCAAGTCGCACTCGCAGTGCCTGTTCCAGGTCTCGTCTGGCACTATGGCAATTCCATTTCACTTTCGCACATAAACGGCGCATTATTTATAAGGCAGGCGCTGGCAATTTGCATGGCAACTGTTACTACGTGCCAATGCCAATTCGCAGTTCACAATCCTTCCCAGATCTGTCCGGCCTGCTCGCTCTCTCCTGGTCACGTTGCGCAAGTTGACATTAAAAGGCTTGTCAATTGGAAAATTGCAATCGTTGGCCCTCTCTTTCACTCACTCTGGACGTAGAAGCCAGTTCAACGATTCACTTACAACTCCTGCAGTCACTCAGAGTCATCAGCACGTTCAATTATAACGGCCGATTCACTGTCCAATGGCCAAAGCCCAAGCATTCCCTTCTCCTGCCTCCTCCTGCGACTGGGGCGCGACATCCTTGGCGGGCTTGTGTGGCGCATCCGAAATGAGCAGCGGCAAAAGTTGCCAAATGAATATTCGAAACTGCAGTGATATATCATCGATGGATTGGATATGGCATTGAATAAACCAAGAGACAGAGAACGATGTGGTCCGGAACGTGCCCGACTGTTTTCTCCTGCAAATGTTGGAGTTACGCAAAATTTCTGTCAGTTTGTCATGTTACTGATGGTCTGGCAAAATGATTGATTGCTTTATTCCTGTTTGCCCGAATAAGAGGAAACAACAGCAACGTACAAAATCGGAAATGCGAGAGCTGTTGATGTGCCAAACGGAAGAAGAAAAATAAAGTGAATACCATGGTTGGGTTTAAGGATTTAACACTTTTCAATCGAGATAACAAATTGCAAACTTCCGACCATTATACGATTGCACTTCGAAAATTGCGTTGAATTGATGATTGATTGTAGATCCAACCGCGCATCTGGTTAGTTAGAGTAGGTTTGATAGCTCAAATTAATTTCATTTCATATGTTCTCTACACATCCATCTTTTACCTTCCTAATGGCATTTCAATTCTCTTTCTTATGGCATTCTTAATCGTTTTACTGGCAGCATATACCAATAACGACGCAATTACTCCCCTCTCTCTCTCAAATGCATTAAGTTATTTAGTTTCTCTTTGTGCGGCATTCGTAAACGTTTTACAGGCAATTGACCTATCGAAAATCATCATTGTAGATCCAACCGCGCATCTGGTTAGGTAGATAGGTAGCTTTGATAGCTCAAATTAATTTGATTTCATATGTACTGCACACATCCATCTTTTACCTTCCTAATGACATTTCAATTCTCTTTCTTATGGCATTCTTAATCGTTTTACTGGCAGCATATACCAATAACGACGCAATTACTCCTCTCTCTCTCTCTCTCAAATGCATTAAGTTATTTAGTTTCTTTTTGTGTGGCATTCGTAAGCGTTTTACAGGCAATTGATCTATCGAAAAATATTGTAATAATTAGTAGGAATATATTATCAAATTAATTTGATGTCATATGTACTGCACACATCCATCTTTTACCTTCCTAATGACATTTCAATTCTCTTTCTAATGGCATTCTTAATCGTTTTACTGGCAGCATATACCAATAAGGACGCAATTACTCCCTCTCTCTCTCTCTCTCTCTCTCTCTCTCTCTCTCTCTCTCTCTCTCAAATGCATTAAGTTATTTAGTTTCTTTTTGTGCGGCATTCGTAAACGTTTTACAGGCAATTGACCTATCGAAAAGCATGCTAAGCTTAGTTATCCAACTTAGTTGGCACCTACTACGACTATTTCACAATACTTTCATTACAAAAGCAAACATTCAAAACGCACTTAATAATAACATTTAGCATTCCAATCGATAGAACTCGTGGCTTGCCAACTGACAAAATTCTTAGCAGTGGAGCTAATCCACGACTGTACAACATGCTGAAGCAGATGGAGAAGTCGGCACACAGCAATGCCAGGAACCTCAACTCCATTGATGATTCTGATGACTCTGGTGACTGCGATCTAGCGATGCTGCCACCGCCACGTCGCTCACCTGTTTCCCGATTGGGTCCTCGACGACTATTGAGCAGTACCAACGTGATTATGATCAAGGTGTTTATATTCCTGTCGATTATTTCCTTACTGCTGCTTCTCGTGCCGCGTCAGAACCAAACTACAGGGATTGAGCCTACGAAAGACTTGGCCATACTGCTTTGGAACGTGGAGAATAGCACAGTCGGAGGGCGACATCACCAATGCCATTGTGTGGTAACCAATAATCGTAACTACACCGACAGGGCCATTGATGCTGTTGTTATCAATGCGGATCGACCATACTCGTTACTCGGGCTGGATAAGATCAGGCACACGCCAAACTTCCTGGTGGTGTTTGCCGCTAGAAATCCGCTAAGCTTAGCCCAAAATCCGCTCACAATGCAAGGTGAATCCGTCTTCAACTTCACCATGACCTATCGCATGGATTCAGATTTGATCTGGACAGATTACTATTTTTCCACTCTACACAAAGGATATCAACGAGTTAAGAAATTCGAGGCGCCCGTAAAGTCCTTCTTGAAAAATTTGACTGAGATGGGAGCTTCTCATCTGCGCTTCAAATTGAAGCTAAAACATCACCCTGTGGTCTACGTGACCTATGCGGTAAACGATTACTCCATACCACAGAGCTTTTACCTAACGGAGCTGCGCAAACATATTGAATTGGACGCCATTCAGACCTGTCACGATCCCAATGAGTAGCTATCGAAACCTTGACCCTGATCTATTTAATCTTCCACTCCCTCTCTCCCAGATGCATTCCCTACCAGTTTATGCTGGTCTTTGATCCCAGCTCCTGTCCGGACTATATACATCCGCATTTCTATATGGCACTGGCGAACTTCGTGGTGCCTGTTCTGATTGGCGGCGGCAATCTCAGCCAACTGGCACCCCCCGGCTCCTATATCAACGGCAACGAATTTCGCTCACCCCAGAAACTTGCGGAGCACCTAAAAAGCTTCTCGATAGAGTCGCAGGAATACCAGCAATTCTTCTGGTGGCACTCCAAGTACCAGATTCAGCAGATCGTCCTTCCCTACTGCGCCCTCTGTCGCCAGCTGCGTCAGCCGCGCCGCGAGCACCGACCCGAGGAGTTCCTTCAGTGGTGGACAAGCTACATGTGTTCTAGCTTCTCCGACCACCTGACCTTGTTTTCTATAACAGAATTTGGGCCTGCCCACATCGAGAAAAAGAAGGAAATCCCAGAGCAGATTAAAAAAGAACTAATTCTCCATCGTAACATTGCAAACTTTTGACAATTTTGGGGATTCAAATGAGAATAGATGGAAGATGAGTTGCCTTATTTAGTATATATGGCAATAGTTTGTACCTATGTACTCAAATCATTCAAGAAAAACTTATTCAAGAAAGGAAAGGGCCATGTTTGTTGTTCTTTATACAGTTCATCCCATAGATTGCACTGTAAATAAAAATGTATCTTATTTGCACCGACATTTAAAAGAAAATTTTTATGTTAGCAAGTTCAGTAAGCACATCTTAGTAAGCACTGATATTATCAGTCTTATTTCAGTTTCGTTTTTACATGATAAGCTCATTTAAAATAAAAAAATAAAAGGTATACACCTAACATGTCAATCCATATTTAACAAAAACTGACAAAATTATTAGCAATCGCACAATATGAAGATAATGAAAAAGGCTGAGATCCGCAAGACCCCCAATGGGGAGCCGGAAGATTCCGAATTGGAGGCTTCTCGTCAAAATACACTACGCCCGAACGTGGATCCTTACCTGGCAATTATAAAGGTTGTCGTCTGCCTATCGCTACTCTCGCTCCTGCTGCACCTAAGGCCTGTATATAAGCAAAAATCAGATCAGGAGCCGAATGGTTTGACTATACTACTTTGGAACGACGAGGGGTACACGGGCAGCTGGAGTTATTACCAATGCGGCTGTGTGGTGACCAATAATCTTAATAATCCTAATAAAATCATAGATGCTGTTGTCGTCAATGCGGATAGACCCTACTCTCTACTGGGCCTTGATAAGATTAGGCATACACCAAATTTCCTGATGGTCTTTTCCGCTAGAAGACCGTTAAGTCTTGCCCAGGATCCTCTGTCAGTACAGGGAGATACTCCCTTTAACTTTACTATGAGCTATCGTCTGGATTCGGATTTAATATGGACAGATTACTATTTTGCCCCTAGCCATGAGTTTAAGAGGATGCTACAGTTTCCAATAGAAGATCAGAACAGCATTGTAAAAATGAACCAGGCAGAGAGGAACGAGCTACACCTAAAACTGAAGTTAAAAAACCGTTTCCTGGTCTACATGATGTACGAGGTGAACCCATACTCTCTGCCCGAAAGCCTTTATCTACAGGAGCTGCGCAAGTATGTGGAACTGGAAGCATACGAGACCTGTTATGAAAATGAGTAATTATGCAAGTCCCCCTGATCCTTTCACATCTAAACCGCTTCTCCATCCCCTCCGATCAGCTGTGGCCTCTACCAGTTTATGCTCATCTTTGATTCCAGCCGCTGTCCGGACTATGTGCACCCGGAGTTCTACATGGCACTGGAAAACTATGTGGTGCCTGTGCTCATTGGTGGTGGCAATATCAGCCGGCTTGTACCGCCCAACTCCTATATTAGCAGTGACGACTTTAAATCACCCAAGGAACTGTTACGGCACTTGGAAATGTTGTCAACAGAGCCGGAGCTTTATGAGCAATTGTTCTGGTGGCGTTCCAAGTACCAGATCCAAAAGACCATGAAGCCCTACTGCGCCCTCTGTCGCCAGCTGCGTCGGCCGCGACGTCAGCGTCAACCCGAGGAGTTCCTTCAGTGGTGGACTCAACACCAGTGCCCCAATCAAACCAACCTCCTGGACGGTGCTCAGAAGTTATCTGGAGCCTGATTCCAACACAATTATAATTATCGCTCGCCAAATTGGCCCCGCTGAATATTTTTATTCCAGGGAATTTCGGCGGCACTTCATTGACCTCACCAAAGGGGCTTATAGCCAATAATTATACCCTTGCGGACTGCTTCTTCTAACTTTGTCACAAGGCATGCGCCCCTAAATTGCATATATCTTTGTATAATGATTGAGACTAAACATACTGTTCTAGAGATGAATATTTGATTTGAAATTGTAATTGTCTTGTGTTGAATTGAATATTTACCTCTTTAGGGTGCAGGGTATCTGAAGGTCGAGCACTCCCGTGTTGAGCGTTCTCACATGTGTATTCGCAACTGGTTCTTGGAATATTTGGGATACCAACTCGTGCTGGACGGTCGCCGAAATGCCGGCATGTGGCCATTAGGGTGACCATTTAGCGAGCCAGCTCTGTGGGCCCATTGTATCTCAAGGGTTTCAACAAGTCTCTGCCTGGGAAATGAAGCAGAGGGACGTCAACAGCCCCCTGGCGTAGATAAAGCAAATAGAGAGTGCTCCGGCATTGTGGACCAGGCCAACTGGGAACTCTAAGCTGAGAGCTCTGGACAACGAGTGGGCGACGATGTGAACGACGGCGACGCGACGGTAAGGTGCCAAGACCAAGGAAGGCGGCGCAGACAATACACGAAAAACAAACAGAATTGTCATGGGAAATATTTCATGGCGTTGCGTCTGTAGTGCCCCCAAGAATCCCGCTCCTCCTCCCCTGGCTGCTGGCCATGCTCACCATCGTCGTCGTCGTCATCGTCGTCGTCGTCTGTTGCTGGCACATTTCAAAACGGTATCACATACACAAAACACTTTTCTTCTTGCCACACACAATATTTATAAGTTAAATGCTTCACTAAACAATAAGCCAAGGGAACTGGCCGGGCGAGTGGCCGCTGCAAGAGGCAGAGATACAGGAGGAGGCGGAGGCGAAGTTTGTGGATGGGGCATATGTTTCAGTCCAAGCCAAAGTCGAAGGCAAGGCGATAATGAAACCGACGGGCGTCAAGCACATCGAACCAGGGTCCCAGCCTTTGGGCCTCCATTTGGGTTGACAGGTTGTTTCTTGTATTCTCGTGCTTGTTCTCGTTCTCGTTCTCGTTCTGGGAAGTTCTCATCACGGCATCTGCACTCTGCCTCCGCACCGCACCGCACCGCACCAGCTCTGTTTGCCCATTCTGTTATCAACTATTACAATATTTTTGTTTAATTGACAAACAGGTTTATCATTTGACGCTCCAACTGTTTTCCCACAGTCATTTTCGGTCAGGTTAACTATTAACCTGACACCAGCAAAGCCAAAACTTTCTTACAATAGCCTAATAACAATAGGAAATAACTTACAAGTATGATTTGTGTCAAAATATGCAATTTTTCTAATAATATAGGGATTCAAATAACAGTTTAGGCATATTTCTATAAACTACAAATTTATAAAGGAGGGCAAATCATTTTTAGAATTAGAAATAAAAAAAAAAAACTGCGTCTCTATTAAAATCAAATTTTGACAGCTCTACCATGACTTCAGGTCACTGTGCACTGCTGAGAGGCAGTCTCAGGATTGAATGGGTTGTTCCACGTTTTGCGTTCGTCACAGTTTCGATTGATGGGCAATTAAAGCTCCCTTAACTACCGAATCACGACTAGGTGTCGCCAAAATGCTCCCCATCTATATATATAAGTCCGTTCTAAATATTTAATGTCTCAATTCAATTATACTTATGATATGATATCTTCAGGCATTTTAAAAGCCAAAAGGCTGCTTAAAATGTTTTGGAGATTAAAGAGCTTCTGCTGCTGCTTCTGTCTAGGGCTATTTGTGTTTGCTTTGGTGCTTCCCAGAGACTTGCAACGATATCTCACCTGGAGGCCACACCGCTGAGCCTCTGACCAAAGATGCGGCCGCTGCCGACTCGTTTTAATTTGTTTGTTTACATTTTCCAAGCAAGAGCTGCTCGGCTTTTCCCAGCATGTCTCGGGCTCATTTGTAGTTGGTGGGCATAATGTTTGGAAATGGAAGTGTATAGCCAGGGGCAGAGGCAGAGAGCAGAGGGAGACTGCAGTGGCAGTCCTGATGGGGCCCCGCTAGTACCGCTTGTGTTTTGGTGTTAACAACTCGACACTTCATTAATTGAAGTTGAAAAAGTGCAGCTATAAAAAGACTATTAAGTTCCACACGCTCCATGCCAACAATCAAAGCAATCTCGAAAACATTTGTGGGCTGCAGTGGGGCTGTCTCTGCCAAGTGGAGCACTTGGATCTGCCCCAAAGTGATCGCATTAGGGGCAAATTTGATTGCCTTTTAAAAGTTCAATGGTTCACAATGGTTTCAATTGAGTGCGAGAGCTTTTCATATGCCTCTGTTTACCCAATTCCCGACCAGGCGATTCCAAGTGGCCATTTGAACCGACTTTGTTCAGACCAATTTGAATTTGATGCGAGAACATCACGATTCAAGATTTGGCAAGCGCGTTAAGGAAATCTTTCTCAATTTTGAATATAATAATCGTGTGAGTAAATTAAGTGATCAAATTAGCAGAAGATAAACAAGATTATTAAAAGAACTCTTTTAATTTTCACTGATAGTTATCAGTAGCCACACTTTATAGTTTAGATAATCGGTACTATCGATAAAGAGGAAATTTCACAAAGTCAGCAACTTACAGCGCAATCATACAAAATAGGAGGTTTTCTTTAATTGATACTTTATGAAATTTAAAGAATAGATATTTCAATTTTAGGAAGTACTTAAATACGATTATAATAGCAATATATCGAAGGAGACAACGAGGAGCGTACTATCGATATTATCGATATTACCATCGATAGTTTTGCAACTTTACTAGCCAGGTAAGATGCTTACCTAACCTTCTGTGCTTCCCCCGTACAACGAAGCTCACACATAAATTCTTAAAGGCTGAAACGTCTCCAATCCATTGTGACGGCCATAAAAATAAATCTATATGCAAATGCAGCTCTAAGGAACAAGGTAAACGAGAGAATTCGAGAATAGGTGCCCAGTTACACACCTAAACGTCGAGACATGTGGCACCTACAGCTGCAGCTGCGGGCCTGCCAAAAATAGTCTAGGTGGCAGGCAGTCAAGGACTTGCCCAGACAGGCGCTGCCAATTCCATGGCCATTCCTTTGGCAGTGGCAGTGGCAGTGACATTGGCGCAGAGGCGTCTCCTCGCTCTTACTAAATGTGACAAGTTGCGGAATTATTTTTCGCAGAAGATGTTCTGTTTACTTGGTGCCCTCACTGGCTGCGTGCAGATGAGCCGAGATTGATAAGCAGGCGACGACGACAAGGCCCAGGGCGAGACTGCTTCCCAGTCGGAGACCGAAGCCCGTGCCATACTCGCACTGTTCCCATTCCCATTCCCATTCCCACTCCCTGGGACGCTGCTGCAGCGATGCAAGTGCGCAGATAATGCGAGCGATTTATGTGGAACCTCCAGGCGGGGGCGATGGAGCCGAGAGGCGCTGATGTTGACAACAGTAGCCGGGGCAGCAATTTAACAGCGATTACAACTGGCAATGGCATTTAAGTGGCCATTGTAAGGCGCGATCTGCGAGTGCCAAGGCCCGATAAGTGACCCGGCTCCAATTCGCATGTGGGCGATCCCAGGATTATCTCCTGCTGTTGCCACAATACCAGAGCTGGAGTCTAGGAACACAAGTGAAGTGGGAGTGCTGGCGCTAGAAATATAATGAATGATGCTGCCAGCTATGACAATAACTGAAAAGAAGGTTTAAGTATAAAGACATAACTCTAAAGGCGAACTAAATTGAATCAGGCGTCCGAAGTCGAAGTATAGCCATGCTGACAAATAAATCTAGTGAATAGTGATTAAGGATTCGCAGCTGAGACTAGAAAAACGACTATAAATGAATGTACTCGAAGACACGCAATTGGTATCGTGTATTGCCAAATAGAAAATGAAAGCGTTATATAGATTCTCTACTGATTACAGGGTTCGCAGGGTGGACGCGGTGGAAATACCGTAGTGGGCACATAAGTTTGCGGATTTTTCTTTAAAGCAACCTCGTCGGCCCATAGCAGGTTGAGATACTGCTCCAGCTTTTCCACAACATCCTCGCTCTCGGCATTGGAGCAGGTGTCATAGGAGGAGCTGCTGGCGTCAAGGGATGTGCTGCCGGGTTGGTGCTCATGGCACACGTTCGAGGATTCACTGCAGCTGTCATGCTGGCAATCGATGGGGCAATGATGATTCTCCCAATCGGGCGAGGGCTCCAGTGCATCCTCATAGCTGGTTGAGTCCTGTTCGCTGCCGTGCTTCTTAGGTGGCAGTGTCTCCTCCTCCTCGAAACGATACCATTTGACCTTGTATGAGTCCTGGCCGCACTCGCCGTACAACTCGCCGGTCAGCTGATCGATGTTGCACTCGCAGATGAGCAGCGGCGAGTTGCACTTTGTGCAACGAGGTAATTCCAGGTCGTGGTTGAGTATGGGGCGAGGTAGCTTCAGCTTTATACCATTAGTTATCTTGGGCACCTGCAGGCCGCAGAGCATGCACGCTTGGGGCAGATCAGCGCAGTCCGCCAGCTTGAACTTCTCGTGCACTCGCTGGCCAGGCTTCGTGTGTCCGGGCACCTCCTTCTTTTGGCACTTGGGGCAGGAACAGGTGGGGACCGTCAAGGGATTTGCCCTGGCGCTCATGCGCTCATACAAGGAGCGATATACGAGACAGATCTGCTTCTCGTAGGACTTGTGGGCCCAGAAGAATGCCGCCTTGTAGTTGTCAAAGATTCTCGCTGTCTTGTATGCGGCATGCACCCAAGCCGCCTTCTGCCCATGCACGGCCATGGCGTCCACAATGGGATTGCTAATCGTAATGTCCGGCTTGCCGTGAAAGAACGCCTTGAAGGCCCGCTTGATGATGGAATACGTAAGCATCGCCTCCACCTTCTCCATATCGCACTTGATGTGCAGCGCCTGCAACATGTCATCCCGATGCAGATGGGTGCCCGCCGGTTGAACTGGTGGACAACGGGTTCTCAGTTTCTCATGGTAGACAAAGGCACGCTTAATGATCGATTTGGCATTGCAGGACTTGGTCGTGTTGATGCCACAGATGACCATTATTTGCGACAGGCTCTTCGCGATGTCCTCGACGTTGTCATCGAAGAGCTGGTAAGGATCCAGCTTCCTCTTGCAGTTGCAGCAGCATTTCCTATCCGTTTCCACTTCACTGGTGTGCACCTGCTGCAGCTTGTTCATTTTCTCAATATTCTTACGTACTCGTATCTTACAAACAATTTTGTCTTTAGTCTTTAGAACAACCACTCCATTAAAAAATTCTACAATTTTGTTATATCTCCATGCAACTTAAAATTCCGTATGTTAATAAAACATTGGGCAACTAGATTGGAAAACGACATGATATGGAAACTTGGGAAGTTTTTGGTTAAAATAAGATATTTCTGCGAATAGTAGGATAACAATTATTCAGTATACTATTGGATACAAGGATGAAAATAGTTAATAGATAACTTCAACAAGTATTTTCATAATCTGTTCCACTTTAAGCCGAAGACTTTGGTTTGTGTTTAAACTTATTAAACTCTTGGTAAAATGAGATATTATTCTTTAAATAAATGATATTAAACATACTTTGTCATCAAATTGGTTAGTTAAGTGATAGATTCCACAAGTATTTTCACAATTTGTTCCACTGTGCCTTGTGCAGGGTTAAACAAGCTAATCTCTTGGTTAAAATGCGATATTTTCTTCGGATAGAATGAATTCAATTATTTAACATACTTTATCACCAACTTGGTAAGTAGTTAAATGATAAACTTTCTAATAGATTTTCACAATCTATCCCACTGTGCCTTGTGTAGGGTTACCGTAGACCACCACGAGCCACTAGAACAACAATCGGCTGTGGCCGGCCTGCAATTATGCTAAATAGATGCTTTGATAGCTCCATTGGGCAGGGCCATCGGTATAAATAAGAACAAGACAAGCCAAATGGGTCTGTTTAGATTCTGGGACTGTTGTGTCAGACTAAATTGTTCAAATAAATTAAGTTGTAGCTTTCGAAAACCGCCGTGACAGACATCGGATAGTAGTGGGCTCGTGAGAGAGCAAATGACATGGTGTGGGGATTGGGGCAAGCAAACAAGTTGTCCGGGCACGGAGATCGGGGCCGTTGCCTCACAGAGGCCGCCGTCGCATTGTCATTTGATAAATTATGATATTTGATCAATTGTTCAACAGTCGTGAACTTAGATGGAGACATCGCCTGCCTATGTCTGTATCTGTGTCTGTGTCTGCCTAATGAAATGGCTTTCTACGTGTGCTATGAGCCCCTGCCGTTTCCCCCCGCCCCATTAGCTCAGATCACATCACCTCACACAACTATAGCAGACATCCAGAGCCGAGAGACCCGCATCAAGTTGCCGATTGAACTTTTCTTGTATTTACATTGTAATGGCATCTGGCGAGCAAACACACATCGCCAAGCCGAACCCATTCCGGGCAACCCATTCATCTGCATAGCAGCATAATAGAATTGGGACTCGAGACGACGGCGACTGTGGAAGATGCCTCTTTATTGTGGCTAATAGGCTCTTATGGCTTTGTTGTTCTGCCGCCGTTTGCACGCCAAGGCGGTGCATGGACACACACTCCTCAGGTGGTGCAACAGCCGCCTTGCCATTGCCATTGGCATTTCTATATGGATGTGGATTAATGAATGGATGACACCACGGACATGGTTGGTAACGTCGTCGCTGCTGGCTGTTTACCATTCATATCCATTCATTGTCGGCGCAGTCAACAGGCCTCTAATTATGTGTAAAGGTGTTGTGTGTGTGCTGTGCTACCTCCCCACCCTCCCTTCCGCTCCAGACCCCAACCCATAGGCTATGCCACTCGTCTCTACAAGGCTTAATTAGTGTTGTATGCAGGATTTGGCTGACGTTGAATGTCGGTACACATGAAGTTAATCAATCGACTTTCAAACGTGGAAGCTGCTACTGCCACTGCTACTGCGTGGGAGGAAACCACAAAGGGAAATCAGATTAACTAGAGCTACCTGATGAGAGTAGATCACATTTAATTAATTAGGTTTAACAAGTTGCAGTTAAGCACAGTTTAAGCTATGTACACTCCTGATACACAAAAAAACGAAGCATTCTCTGAAGCATTTCATCAATTGAAAGTTGAATTACAACGAGTATATATCTTTATTCACTTCCCCCATATGTATTCACTTAATATTAACCCTTTTCTGATATAGTTTCGAACTAGAATGCAGCAAGTTTTAAGTGTGCATTAACCTAGAAACCACATCTCATAATCAGAGCTCAAACATTTAATTTCTAGCTCTACCTCTTATTTAGATTGAAAACGCCCTTATCTTTGTCAAAACTAAACCGATATTTATACTGAAGAAAACGGAATATTCCGAAAATTGTCAAAATAATAGTACTATAATAATAAGAATCTAAATTCTAAAATTAAGTTTAGACGTACAGTTAAGCCCTTTCCAAATTTGTAGTAAATGTTTAATTAATTCAATCATAACAATCTTGAGAAGATTATAATACCTTCTGCGTGGGTATAAGAGCTAAGCCCATAAAGCCAGATCGGATTACTATATTAAATAGCAGTCATAAGAGAAAGTTCTGTGTTATTAAAGATATTCAGATATGAAATATGCATTTCATTCTGCATGGCCAAAATATGTAAATAAATGCTGAAATAAGTCTCAAGATGAAATAAATGTGCAATATTGCTAAGTAAAACCGTAAATAATTAAATTACAGAACTAGAAATGAGTCAACAAATTCTCTACGGCCCTGACCAAACTAATCGAAATCTCAATCTACACTCGCCATCATTGGAAGCTGTCGAACTCAGCTGCTGTCCTGGCGCAAAGTTCAAAGACCCATCCAGAATGACGACAGCTGATGCTGCTCCTGTGCTAAGGACCATTTGCACTTTTATTGCCCTCAAATCGAACGCCTTGAAATGTATAAACAATATAGAAAATGAAAATGAAAGAGAACGCGCCAAGTCATCATAAAATGCCAATGTAATGAAATAAATTTAACACAACATTTGTTTTCAGCCTCTACTGGGCAGCTCGGATGGATGTTTTTGTATCCTCTGTCATAACAAACGGGGATGGCCAAGTGGCTGGCGTAAGTTGAGGAGGTAAAAGAGCAGACCAGACCCATAACAATCAAAGGGCACAAATATTTTCAATAATAAATCTATTTGATGGGCTGCCTGAGGCACATTTATCAGGGCGCATCCCAATTTTATGAGGCGGCAAACGCCTATGGGACTTGGGTGTTTTCCAAGCCACTGGCAAGGATGCGTTGACAGCAGGCGCAGTCGTTAAAAATCACAAAACGACGCTACAGATGATTAATTGCTTAGGCACCAATGGGGACTGCCATTGGAGTTGCTTTGGGGAACAAGTGAAAGCCCCGCTCAGTCAGCTGTCATCCCAAACACTTGTCACTTGGCCGAACGACTCCGGACGAATCCATAACTCGCACACTTTATGCATCTTTCAGCTTGGACATGTCCGGCCCCGCTGCCCCGCTGCCTCGCTTGTGGCATGTAATTAATTTCTGTTCACTTTCCGGATCTGCATCTGTTGCACTTGAGTGCCCCACTTGAGGTACGCTCCGACCTTATGACACCCTCGCATTGTGCCATCTGTTGTACTGGACACTTGCACCCAAACCAATTGTCCACTTTGTGGTCCGTGTCAGTGGATATAAAGTAGATATAAATATTGCATTTAATTGATCTGTCGAACGCCTGACCTTTGTAATAAGCCTGCTTGACCTTCATATATTGTGACCTCAATGATCTGAAACGATTATTTAATGAAGCTGAAAGTCTAGAAAATTCAAATAACCTAAACATTTTACAATCCTGAGAACTTTGAGCTAGAATCGAAGAAGCCCAAAATGTAGGTCGAATATCTAAGGAACGCTCTTTTCATTTACAATTGTTAGTAAGTTAACTACAATG
Source organism: Hirtodrosophila histrioides (assembly GCA_037075165.1). Lineage (NCBI taxonomy): Eukaryota > Metazoa > Arthropoda > Insecta > Diptera > Drosophilidae > Hirtodrosophila > Hirtodrosophila histrioides. The sequence goes on from JBAMCL010000065.1 coordinate 567,445, forward strand.
ATCGAATTCAATTGACTTGGCAGTAAGAATATAAAATATATACAGAAAAGTGAAACTTATTCCAGAAGAATCCTATAATAACAGATGTTTCTTCTTTCCAATCCCTCTCCACAGCTTACCCAATTCAAATCTGAGCATCTGTAAATAAATCAACACTCGAAAACGAAATGAAAAGCAGAAAAACCCTTGTAATTGCTTAATTAAATTGCCACTAAAGTTATAATTTGAGTAGGGAAGAGAGCAGAGAGTCTCTGGAAGAACGGGGGATTTGAGATTATTGTTGTGCATCTGCTTTTGGGACGCACACTAAATCAGATTTGCTGACAGGGCTTGACTAATTTTAACCCGGCCGCACTTGAGCTGTGCGTTTGTGCAGCTTGCGAGCGTGTCCTGCCAGCATTCGGCATCCACTGCACATTCATATCCTTTCAAGTGGATGCTGCGCGTGCGTCCCAAGTGGACGCGTGCTAATGGGGAGCAAAGGTGCAGGCAGTCGCCAGACAGGGATCAAGGGAATCAGCGCAACGGATTCGAAAGGAGCCGCGTGTTAATTTATGCGCCGCATGCGTGTCCTGCGCAGTCTCAGCTGCAACTGTGCCCATGTCAAAGGACTCGACATATGCACACTGCGACATGCCGACACATGACTTTGTTGACACTCAAGGTCTTCCAGCAGGGTACCAAGCCGGGGGCGAGTCCTTAGCTGCATCTAAGTGGTATTTATTGGTTTGCCAAGCGGCGACGGCTGCCGTATGCATCCTGCGCGCAAGGATTGAATTACGCGTTGGCGACACATTTGTAAACAGGCGAGTGATTTACCCGCAGGACTACCGGTGCAGGAGTCCTGCACACGGCGCGCCTTATTTGCAGTTACATTAGGAACAGCACGGCACAACAATAACAATAACAACGGCAGCAAACAGATTGTCCTCAATGTCCTTGCCACACTGTGTGTTTGCTGTCACTCAGACAGCACACGATGAAGATCACGATCCTGACTGACAATCTACAAATTTGTGCATTTATCAATGAAAGTCGCCGCTTGTCAAGGGACAACACCGCGACGTCAGGACAAACACAGGCAAATGCTTTTCATCCTTGATGGATCCTTCACGATCAATGTTTTTACACGCAACTACATAACAAACAATACGTATGTATGCATGTGTGTGTGTTCGTACAAGTTGAATGATTAATAAGTTGAAATAATTGTACATTTGTTTTATAAACATACAAAGAAGATTTAACTGCCACATTTAAGACAACAAGGACACCCTGTAATCGCTGATTCAATGAAAACATTAAATTGTTGTTGTTTTTGCCTACGCTTTGCGTTAACGTTCTACGTAATGGCATTTAACGCAATGTAGCGCAACGTAAGCTGCTCTTAACCCTTTTCCAATCAGATTTAAGTTTTTGTTTGGCAATTATTCAACTTTTAAAACATACATATGTACGTACTTACTTTTATGATGTAACGAATGTCGAAAAGGTTTATTAAATCGTTTTTGTTGGTTGCATTTTTAATTACCACAGAATTCTGACTTAAATCCGTATGTATTTATGTAAGTATGTTTGTAAATACGTATGTACATACAACGTTCTGTATGTAAATCTGTTCATAATACCACAGCACTTTACATATCGTATGCAATTAATGCGTCTCGAACAGTAAACAAATTTAACTTGCGAAACGCACACCCGCCACCCGGCCACCCGCCGCGCCGCGCCACGCAACAACAAGAAGAGATTCACGTGCTGACTGAAAAACACAATAACAACAACATTTACGCAATTGAAGCTGGGCGCCAGCAGATTAAGTTCGTAGTATGTGTGCGTACACACACACATACAAACATTGCAAATTACCCGTGACAAACGAACACTTAAATTTATATTTTATGTTATTTATTAATCACTATAAAACGATAGTTGAGGTTACGTTGAAGCTAGACAAACCAATTGGTACGACGGCAGCGAGCGGACAAATTTGCTTGGATCAGGGCAAGGTGAATTTACTATAAGGTAACGTACTCAACACAGCTGCTCTCTTTCGGGGGGCCTTAGTAAATCCACCTTGCTGTGATGTGATGCGCGCTCTCGTTTTGTCTGTGTGTATGTATGTGTGTACGAATATACATACGCCGCGATCGCATCCCATTCAAACGTTTACCTTTGATTGCTTATATGAATACCCATTACATTTGAATACACGTACATATATTTATTATTTAATTAAAAGAATCCACTGTCTTGTTAATGTTTGAAGCATACCTCTATATATATATATGTGTGTGTGTGTGTACATTTAGCTCTGATCCTGCAGTTCCTCAAAACATTGAAGGAACATTGATTAATTGTCCATGGATGCACCCTTATTTGATAGCTACTTAGTTTGTAAATAAATATATGTACATAAAAACGACATTAAATAATTTGCCTTTTCTTCAATAAGTGTTGGCAGTGCCATGCTGCGTTCTAGAACAATCATAGCAGATGGCAACGCTGCACGCGATTTTGACGCGTTTTTAAACGCTTCGGAGTCGCAGACTCTGGCAAATTGCCGTTGGTCGTTTTCGCCAAAAAAGAAAAAAACAAAAGAGCTATAAATTTGTGTTAATAACAGTTGCAACCCCACCAACTGGATGCCCGCTAGCAACTGGCCATAAATATGCTCAAATGGGTTGACAGTTGGCAGAGGAGATACCAGAAGTTAAGAAATATGTACCAGGAAACCCTTCCACTCGAAAAGTGAAAACGAAATGTGAACTCCCAAATAGTTGCGCATTGTGTGTAATACAATTTGTGGCCAGAAATTTGATATGAATCAAGTGCCACGTGTCGCCCTTGCGAAATTTCGGGCCCAGTCCGAGGAAACAAACGGGGTAGAGCGCCTGGTGCTGGTTATTGCCTGCTGGTACTGCGGTACTGCCACTGCCACTGCCACAGCCAGGACGACAGATGCGCGTGTCGGACTTGGGCCCCGAAATTGTGTTACACTTTCGTTTAAACTCGGCCAAAAACGAGAAACTAATCGACGAAGCGAGGAGCGTTTATCGCACGCAGACATCGGCCAAGGTGCACAGAGAGGAGAGGAGCGAGGTGCACTGAAGTTGGAGGCGTCTGTCGGAGGCGGCAACGCATCTTGTTAAACCGCAACCGCAGCGAACGTCGCGTTGTCGCTGCTGATTCGGATCACATCAGCACATCTGTGCCGCTGGCTGAGCTGTTCCCGTTGTTCCCCGGCGGACGAGCGAGCGTGAAATGCAATTGCGGCAGGACTTTGGCCCGTCTAGCGGTTACCCGTTATGCGAAATTGATGGCCCCTACCTGCCACACAGTGTGCCAGATCGTAAGATCTGTAGATGGGCCAATTTAGATTCCAGATGTTGCCGCTGCCGTGTGCTTGATGGCTGGCGCTGGCTAACGACCTGGCAAGATAATGCTGCTCCAAATCGCGCAGCTGTGATCAAAATCTCTAGCAAAATTCTTGTGACAACCGCTGCATCCACATTGTGGAGACGCGACGCGAGTTTTATGGCAGTTTTATGACGTCAGCTGAGTGGAATACCAAATTGGTGGACACTTGAACGTCTTCGTAACCCGACACCCAGCCGGACACTTGGCATGTGCCAAGGAAACGTACATGGTCATGGATACCCAAAACCAAAAACAGAAGTGCGTCTGCGTCCACTTGAATTACATATCCAAAATATATACTTTTTGGCGCGCACACACCTTGAACCTTGAGCCTGACCCTCTTTAAGAGCCAACCCATGGGTCGTACGGGTGTCAAAGGCCATGTTAGCTCGTGTGCATCCTTTGACAGCCGCTGAGCGCCTTTTGGGCATAGGTCCTTTCTATAGAACCCGCAAGGTTGCGAGTCAATTTGTCAGCAATGCCGGCCATTCAAATTGAAAATTGTTGAGCAGCTCTCACTCATTCTGTGAATGGAACACGGAAATTCGATACATTGGCACTAGCAGCTGCTACCAACGCTCAGCCCCGCGTCCCTGGCATTTGATTGAATGCAGGCCAATGCAGGCAAATGCACCCAGCAGCTACCGATACACATAAATACATATATATGCTGCTGATATTATGTAACCTTTGTATAGAAACGGCATACATGTGGCCCATTTGAGCCATAATAGTCAAAGGACGCAAGCTTTTAGCAGCAAATGGCAATGGCCATACAAAGGAAGGACGCAAGGAATGTGCCCCCCGAGCGCACTCAAGGAACATTCAGATTTCTAAGCCAGAAAAAATAGTGTAGAAGAATTGCAATGATATAATTATCAATAAGTATTGGAGATTTGACAAAAATGTCATGAGTAAAAGTTCATATAAATGTATAAATGCTGAAAAAATGTAGATTTAAAAGCCGTATTTATAATCGTACAACTGGACGGTTATACTTCTTTGAGGTGAAAGTTCTTCAGATTTTAGGGTTTGTAGGGCTGTTAAGGAGACAACTAAGCTCTCATTGTTCCACAAATATCCAGCAGCTGCAATAGATCATCGCCTGTAATTAAAGTCGATTAGGAGTTATGTCCAATGTTCCCTTTGTAACCCAACATACGGCGACAGCTCTGCCTTATGGCCATCTCCAAGCAGTTGCGATAGGAGACCAATGGTTTCCACTCCTCGGCACGGCTGCTGGGCAGCGCCTCTATGTCAATGAATCGCGAATCCTTGAACACAGTCAGCAAGTCCTGGGCGAGCAGTTGCGGCACAAACACTTGCAGGACGTCTAGATATAACAGATCCCTGGGCGTGCTAGTCGTACCATTGTCCACAATCTCTGCGGCAAATCTAATGCCAGCGCGATGTAAAATGAGGATGCCTTCGCGATTATCCAGCGGCTTGATGTTAAATAGATCAGCCAGCAGGCTGGCAAGCTTAAGGAGTTTATCAAACTCCTGCGATTTCGCCGCTTCCACAGGATCCTCATAGGTTTCCCTGATACGCTGATACACCAGCATGCAGGTGTGCATCACGGTCATGCCAAAGTTTGTGCAATTCAGACCTAAGCCCCGCTCCAGTGCGGAACGCATAATGTCGCCAAAAGCTGGGTAGAACTGCAATTGAATGAATGGTGATTGATCAAGGAAACGGGATGTGTTCATCTTACACGCTCGTAGAACTGGAACACAATGCGTGCTCGCATCATGGTCATCACATTGTGGAATACAAGCTTAAGGTAGCTGGACAGGACGCGTCGCTTGTTGTGCAGCTCGAAGTAGTCCTTCGCCTCCAACTGTTTGTAGTTAGTCTCCTCCTCACGGATAAACACATATTGCAGCAAAAAGTTCTCGAGCACATCGTAGTCGCTTAATTTGGATGTGTGTTCCAATGCTTGGACGGCAGCGGAATTGATCAGACGCAAACAATCTCCAAACAGGACTAAAAGATCGCATAAGTAAGCATAGGCCTGAGGGAGGAAGAACAAAGCTAATCTAGGCCAATCTATTATCGAATCTCATGTCTTACGTCGAAGCTAATGAGTGTATCCGATGTGCTCTCGATCAGGCTGAAGGCCACAACGAAGAAATGATCACGACGCACTCGCAATGCCATGCAAGCCGCATCCACATCCTGATCAGCCTTGGCCTGATCCTGTACGCGTTTAAGATCCCAGGAAATCGCAACGTAGACAATCGTCATATAGAGACGTATTGCGTCTCCAGGCAGAGAAGGCTGATGACCCTCAAACTCCACAGCCCTCTTGAGCATGCCCAGGGCGCCATCAGTCAGCTGCAAGTTATTCATGTCAAATCGATCGTAGAGCGCCGAGAGCAGGCGCAGGGTGACCAGCAGACGGTCGCTAGTTAGCACGTTGGGTGCCTCTTCCCAGGCACTGACGGCTGACCAGTAGTTTGCCACCGCATTGCTGAAGAGCTCCTCGCGATCATTTGCATAAGCTGCGTTCAGCGAGTAGAAATGCTCCAGCGTCATGGCGCCCACTTGCAGTACAGAGATGTTTTGCTGCTCAAACATAATATCCTTAATATCGTTTAGCAGATCTCTGAACTGTGCCTTCACGAATATCATGTGCTGCGGCAACTCCAGCAGATTGCTTAGATTGTCACTCTTATTGCTATACATACGAAGAAGTCTTGGCAACTTGGGCAACAGAATCTTTGTAGCCAGCTTCCTGGCGTTATGACGGGGCTGACGCACCAGATCCTCCGTGTAGCGACCAGCCGGTATCTCTCCGGTAACACCTTGCTTTACGGCGCGTGTCATGATCTCAATAAGTACAGAGGACTCTCGCGGAGTCAAACCATCTCCAGGCTCCAGCAGCATGTCCACCATGGTAGACCAAGCCATCAGAATGTCATTGCGGCCGTAGAAAGCATCCACAAAGTAGGCGGCATGCTCATGCTCACTAAACTTAATAAAGAACTTGACCAAATATAGAATTCGCTCCTTATCAGTCGAGGCGCACCGATAGCGATAGGCTATCAGCTCTGCAGCCGCCTGAGCCACGACACGATGAGCGGCAAAGACCAGCTGCTCAATGAGCTCAACCATCGATTCCTCAAGGACCTCGGGCGATGACTTGTAGTAGCATGTAAGCAACTGTACGGCCATCTGAGCAAGCTCGCTTTCGGAGCTCATGGTTAGACCCAGCAGGGTCGATCGAAACTGCATGAAGTACTCCAGGCAAGTAGTGCGTAGCTTTTCATTGTTGTAGATTTTAAGCAGTGCCAGAAAACTGCACTCGCACACCTTGCGCGAGTTGTCCTCGAGCGCCATGAACAGATGCTTCACCTGTGCGTCAATCATAAGTGACCGCGGATGTTTGTCCAACCAGACAGCGAGCTCGGAAATACACAGATAGCGAATATCATCAACCACATCGTTGGAACGTTCCAAAAAGACTTTGGTAAACAGCTGCATCCAAATCACCTTCGGGCCATCACCCTCCAGAGTCGGCAACGTTGTCATCATCTTGAGTGCTACAAGGAAACAAAGTGCTCTACAGGATTGTCTTGCCTAGTGGTTCGTCTTACCAATCAGCGTGCTGGTGTGCCTAAAAGGACGCACTTTCGAGTCGGAAAAGACTATGAGACATTGAGCGATACTCTTCAAGAAGCAATCATCCGACACAATGGACGTAGGACACAGACGCACCAAAGTCTGCACAAAGTTTACCACATTCCTGGCAAACGAAGGTCCAGATCGCGTACTCAACGGATAAGCCACGCTTTTCTATATACACATAAGTAGTATATATAGATATCTATACAATCTTATTTGATAAAGCTTACGTTTCCAAAATAAGCAGTGGCTGCAATCAAAATATTGAGATAGTCAAACGGAAGCTTTAGCTCTTCGTATAGCTGATGATGACTGCCGCTGGCCTCCAGGACAAACTGCACGAACTTAACCAAAGCCGCATCAGGACTTGTCATATAGACCTTGAACCAGTCCTGGCATATGTCCTGAAACAATTGTATCGAGATTTGCAACAACTTAGATACACTATACTAAGATCGACTGTCAAAAGTTAAATAAAATTACTCTCTTAAGCAAAATTAATTTCAGTAAACTTCAAGTAAATAAGCAATGAATACAAATAAGAAAACACAATTTCTTATTGGGAAACAATAAAATTCTCCGCATGTACTTATGTCTAAAATTTCCAAACGCATCTTCATACACTTGCGCATACACACACACAAATTTCTTGTGCACAGGGTGTAAAAATCACAAAAGGATATTTGCTACAAACTGAGCGACTGAAGATTCATTTACCTATCGTTTTCGGAGTTTTATCCTCAACAGATTTTAGAAAGCTTACGAATTTGTTGTCCGCTGGGTAGGGTTAAGTATTTATTACGTACCTTAGGACGCTGCTTTTTGACGCACACAAGCTGGAGCAGACTGCCCTTGTTTGAAGTCTCAATTGGGACATTGTTCGAGCCGCTCTCGTCAAAGCTGCAGTGATTATTTTCATACACATAATATAATATTATATAATAAAATATAATAAAAAAAGGTGCATTACAAGGCGACTTTTACCTTGAGTTAATTTCGTTGGACGAAACCTCATTTGCCTGCGAAACTTCGACAACCATAGCTTCATCTGCGGTGCTGTTCATTTTAATAGATTAAATGTATACTCGTCTAGTTATAAACTATCTGAACACAGTCACAACACAAGTTATTTCTTTAATAGTTTTAATCCAATTTTTTTAAGACGACGGAGCAACTTTTCGACTTCACGTGGAAAATCTGCGAACAGAAAAGAAAGACGATGCTGCCAATTTGTTCCAAACAGTGCGAATTTATTGCAGCGTAGGTTGGCAGTTCTTCTTATTGAACCAGCAAAGAACTAGTGAGTATTCTGAATACGTTCCTTCCCGTACTAGAATATTTATGCAATTAATAACACTTTTTGTTAATTTGCTTCAATTCTTTTGCAACACAAAATTGACAATTACAATCATTTTTCATCTCTCAAGTAAGAAAAGAACGGATAAGGTAATTGCCTAGAATCTATTTAGTGTTGTAAAAACTATCGATATATAATTTACAATATGATTATAACTTTATCACGATATTTGTAACGCTTTGAGGCGTTCCCGACCCCATAGTGATATATTCGTGACTACATTTTGTTCAAAACTGATCTACTATATCTGATAGCTAACAAAGGATAGAATTAGATGAGTAACCAGATCATAGTAGAGGATATTGCTGTTGGCCTGCATCAGTGAATCCAGAATAAGATCAACAATCTGTTAAATCAATAGTTAGATTCGTAGCCTAGTCGTGGTTTTCCCACTGCCACGTCAAACCGAGTGGCAAACAAGCTGCGTGGACGTGATCTCTGCGGTATTCCTGTGATAATTCAATCGAAAGGCGAGGCCAGGGCCAATTACGTGGTCAGTGGCATTCCCACAGGTCGAATCCAGGCCGGTGTGGGTCAGGTAGCGAACAACAAACAATTAGCCAGGCCGCTGCCTCCGCTTGCTCCCACAATGATACACAAACAGAGCGCAAATTGGGCAGCCACTTGTCGGCCTGAAGATCTGAGAAGATCGCCGCCGTCGCAGTCATCGGGGTCGAGGCTAACAAGGACCAAATAATCGGCCTCTGCTCCCAAGGCAAAACACAAATATTGACGTTGCTTATCGCACGCGATCGTCGGAACCACGAACCACTAAACAGATCACAGCGCCGCCACCGCCAACACTATAACCACAACCACAACCAAGAACCACCGCTGACCACTTGAATGACTTGGCAAGTTAGTGGCTGAGTTCACAACATTGAATTATTTCAATCTGCGCTGATGACGCGGCTCATTCCGCGATGATAAAAAGCTGGCGATAAGATTTTGGGCATTCCTGGAATTCAAGCTGCCACAAATATTGACGCCCAGCTCACGAAATTGGCGCACGCAGACGGCGGCAGCTGCTCCCACTGCCGCTGCTCCTGTGATTGAAAGATCAATCGAGTGTGGCCAAGATCAAGATCTCAGCTGCCCTGCCGTAATTGGACTCGCAACGTCCAGCTACCAATGCCTAATGCCCAATGCCCAATGGCCACGATCGTATTCAAAATGCTCGCCCATTGTTTGCTCATCTCCAATTCCACATTTGATATTCGCATTCGGCACGAAATCTGACCTTTGCCTTTGCTTTGTTGCCCATTTCAAGTCGGGAATTAGCCGCTGTCCGGCTGGCCAGCTGCAATTGGCGCTCATATTTACGCACGTGGCCAGCTCGGATGCAGATGAGCTCGACTGAAATTACAGCAGGCACACCTCCCAGCTGGCTGATTGACGTCTGATGTGTCCTTACTCCTAGCTCAGCAGCCATTTGCCTATTCAGTTTATTAACAATAACTGAAAATTGGCTGTCGACGACGGCCTAATTGACAGTCAAGTTTCCACCCACTAGGCAAACGCCTCCTTGTTGCAATTTGGGTACGAACTTTGTTGCATTGAGGCGTAAATTACGCACAAGTTTCAATTCAATTTTCTTGCAACAATAAATAAGCCAACTCAGTCAGAGGCCGCAAGGCACAAGTTAAAACCGCAAGAAATCAACGCTCAAGTTAGGACTGAAAGGATAAAGTTTGTTAGCTTCCTGGTCTGGCCAAAGGCGCGGGCGGAACTTATGTGGAAATGTGGCCTCGGGTGGCTTACAATATTTGCCAGCCTTTGTCTCAATTCGTTAAGAGATGCGTGGGTGACTATAAATGAACAATGAAATGAGATTACTTGATTCCTAAGGTTCTGGCTCCTGGAAGGAGTTGAATAAGGCAAAGATCTCTTCATTTCGATTGTTTAACTTTGTCAAAACCAAACCGATATTCATGCGGAATGTCTTTTTGGTTAGACATGATATATGTATTTACTATTTTTCTCATATTTTTTCCTCCAACAATTTGGCAAATAACATTGCTTAAACTTTTTTAATGGATGGATAAAAATGTTGAAAAAGCATTTAAATTGTTTCCCTTCTAACAAGTACAAGTAATCCACTTAACAAACTTGTCAAAAAGTAGTATATTCGAAATTCCTTCATTCCATGCATGCCCCAGATGTTCCATTCTCTCGGCTGTCACATTTTTCGGTTGCCACCCACCTAGGGTTTATTACAACCGCGGCAATTACCGAAAAATTGTAACCAAGGTAATGGTGGTAACTGTGGCACAAACATGAAAATCAACTTGCCATGTCCAGCCATGTCCTATTTGGGTCAAATGTGGCAGCAACTGAAACACAAACAACCGAATATGACGACAGTTAACCAATAAGTTTACACTCGGCTGCCGTTGGCATTACCTGTTTCCAATTGCTGCCCAGTTGACGATGACGTCGTCGTCAATGTTGCAACATATACATAGGCATATGTTTGGACGGGTGCGGGGGCAGTTGCGTTGCATAATTAATCAAAGCGGCACGCGGCGGTGGGCGCCACAAAGGGAGCCGCCTCCAAACCCAATCCCGGCCAGCTTCAGCTAAAGGCACGTGAGTGGAAGCAGCGGGGAGGCATGACGGGGGCGGCAGCACAGAGAGCTGCATACAAATGATCAAACCAAAACGCCTTCTTCCGCATTTAATGACAACGGCTGTGGAGCATAGAGAAGAAGCGGATGTGGACATGGATGTGGATGTGGATGTGGACACCCGCGCACACTCAACCAGCCAGTCTACCCGTCAGCCAAGTGTGGGTGCCCAGCCAGACGCAGCTCCAAGCTAATGGAGCCAGGAAGCCAAACCAGTTGCCTTCTGCTCCATGGCTGGCTCATTCATGAATTGGCAAAGGCGTCATCGTCAATGGCTGGATCTGTGATGAGTCACTCGCGTCTGGTGGCAACAGACTGTGCCATCGCCAGAGTCACAATTAGTAGGACGATGGCTTTGGCTATGGCTCCAACTTAGCCAAGTTAACCAAAGCCCGCTGCCTGCCACAACTGGCTGCTAATTGACACACCTCGACAAAGACCAAGAAGACGACGATGGTGAGGTGATGGTGACGTTGCCATCACGTGCCCAAGCTGCAGGCCCGCAATGACTCATCCAGTCGAAAGACCAGCCTCAACATGTGCCAAAAGCCAACCAGTCCGCTCAACAGATACTCGCTAGAGTTGAACCGGTTCGTTTCGAATCAGTTCGATAGAACGACTAACAAACCGAACGAACGGTGTTCACCAGCATAGCTTGATCCCTGAGATAAAATATATATAATTGGCATGTTATTTCTGAGCAACGCGGTAAGGTATATCATATATAATCTATATCATCTATTATAGAAATTGTAGACTACTTTTAAGTAAATGTGATTCGATCTGCTGTTTATATCGAAATGAGACCCATACTTATCGATTTTTGCAAGTAAGCTAAAGAATAGAAGATATTTAAAAGACGTAAATCCAAAAATGAGTTTGCCAACATGTTAATTGCAGTGCAGTTATTCGAAGATGTGACAAAATATTTTCATTTTCTGATATCATAAATCCTAATTTCTTTCTTAATATAGGTGGCAGCCTCAGCGGCGAAAATTAGCCAACATGGCAACGCTTCTAGGTCGCCATTTAAAAAATTGTGACGGCGTTGGAAAGAAAAGCTACACCAGACAGCATCACACTTATCGATAACATTTCATAATTAATCAGCGATGTTTCTGATTGTCTAGTTCGTTTGTTTTAGTCGGTTTATCGTTCGTTCAGTTCGTTTCATTCTTGTTCTTTCTGTTCCCTGCTTGTGCTACTTTAAGTAACACCTTCGCATATACAAACAAATATTGCTCATATTTTATTCCTAAATAATCAAATGATAAACATAACCTAAAAATTATATATAAAGAGTTACCAGAACGATCGAATAGTGCACTGATATAAACGATTGAAGCAAGCTAACGAATAAAACGAACGACTCGTTCGTTTATCAAAACTATAACTCAACTGGTTCGTTCAATTGAACTACTAGCATGCACAACTCTCCTGCTTACCCAACGCATGGCCTTTTATGAATGAAACGATCTACACAAAATGTCTGCAAATGTCTGCAGCTCAAGGCGGCAAGCTCCAGACGCAGTTACACCCCTCCCCCCACCACAGCCCCAAACACCCATTCAATGTTTCTATGCGCGTAGTCGCCAAAGTTGCTGTTGTTGTTGTTGCCTTTATAGTAAATCGTGTTTTGCATGCGCGAGTAGGTTGGAAACTGCCCTCCTGCCCCGCCTCGCCTCGCCTCGCCCCGTCCCGCCCGCATGATGAATGGGAGGATGGAAATGGATTTGAAATTCATTCATGAAAAAAGTTGGCAGTCGTTTGGCGAGTTTTAAAACTGTTGAACGTTGAACATTGAACATTGGAACCTGACTGAGTTGAATTACCCAGGGGCTTATGGCTTATGGTGGTACCTCATAGAAGTTGAAGAAGTTGCTGCATTACGACACGTTCAAGATTTCTGGTTAAATGGTCAAATGTTTGGAAACGTTAATTGGGATATTAGAGAAAATATATTTCAATATATGTGTGGAAAACTAAGAGTTGAAAAATGAATCAATAACAATTGAAAAATGGTGAAAAATCAAGTTTAGTCAATAGTTATTAAAATGCAGAAATTAGGTACTTGAAATAGCGGAGATAAGTTAATAAACCTAAGTAGTATATTTGGTTACATTTCCGTAACATGTCTTAAAAACTGAGAGAAGACTTCGCATGGAATGAATCAAAGGCTAGTCTTCAAGTTAAATGGAATGGTCTTACTCTCTTTAGGAGCTTTCTTAAATTCTTCATGATTTGAATATTGACTATCAAGTATCCTAAATTTTCTAGCATACTCTATATAAAAATCATATGAAATAGCACATTTTCCTATTCTAATATTCATGTATTCAAAATGATCAGAAGAAGCTGAAAAGCAGTTTATGTTTCGACTGGAAACTTTCCAGGCAGTTGGGTGGCTCTGGTTGCCTAATCGGTTTAAATGCTGTAGAGATCTGGAGCAGTAAGCTGGAGAATGTGGGGCCCGTGGAAGCCCATTCGCTGCACCGACCGAAATCAGCTCCAATCGCACAAAACTCGCAATAAACAAAACATAATTCCCGAAACTGGAAACGGTTAGCAGCTGGCAGTGTTGTTGTAGAGTTGACCCCACAAGAAGTTGTCAACACTTGACGGCAGCTGATTCTGTGGAACTTGTTATGACGCTGACGATGCGCCCACAAAACTGCATGTGGCATCTAAGAATGTCCAGAGAAGTCAACTGGCTGGTAGCGCCGCCGGACAAGCTGGCCGGCTCCGGTTAATGATTGTTTATGACCTGGTCAGCGAGCAGCGGAGCAGGCCATTTCTCAGGCTCATAACTCGACACGCGGCGGGTTGACAATTTTTGTGGGCATTTTATTTTTATATTTGAAGATTGATTGCAGCGGGACACAAGTGAAATTAAAAAGTGTTAAGCCGCCACGGTGTCCACGGTGGTCCACAATAAATCCAAGCAAACGTGGCCCAAACATGACGGCACTTTTAATGTCTTTATTTATAAAACAAAATCGGGGCGAGTGACAAGCGAGCGCGACCAGCTACTCCGATAAGAGAACTTTACGAGCCGCACCACAAAATGAAACCTTAATTGAAACAGCATCTGGCCAAGAGAGGGACTAACTGGCCAAGACTGGACAGCGGCACGCATGTTGACGTTCTCCAGGAACCGGGTCCAGGGTCCAGGGTCCAGGGTGGAGGGTGCCAGGGTACTCGGTGCCATTAAGGCGATAAAATGCAACGCGCCCGCGGCCAGCGTGTGCACTTTAAACCCAAGTTGGACATGGTCGGCACCTCCAGGAGACGCTAACTGGGCTTAATCGGCGCGTTGCGTGCGACACTTGGAGCGCTGCTCATTGGGGCCTCATTAATAAGGGTTTAGCTTAGCTTTGGAGTTGGAGTTGGACTGAGACTGAGACTGAGACTGGGGCTCGGTCAGTGATCGCTGTGAATAAATTAGGCGGCTGCGGTGGTCCCACCAGCTCTTCAGGGCCCGATCTTAGCGATCATTATGAGCCTTTGTTCGCTTGGTTGTTTTTTTGTTGTACCCTTTATATATTTTCAGTTTTACCTCATTCTTCTTGGCTTGTTAGCTATCGCTGCACTGTGTCTCTCAATTTGGCTGCAAGTCTCAGCGTTGCTCTTTGATGTCTTCTTATTTTCGGGTTATCATTTTTTATTCGGTTATTAAGCGTGTGTGATGGAGACCACCAGCAGGCACAGACAGGCCCAGAGCCAGACCCAGAGACAGACCCAGAGCCAGAACCAGAACCAGACCCCAGATGAACCCATAACAGATGTGTGAAGCGCGCTCGTTTGCTTGCAAACGAAATTCTTAACAGGATTTTCGTGATAAACATGCCCATATGGTGTCATATATGGGCAGAGTGGCCCGATAAGACTGCACCGACTGGTCAGACCTTGAACGGGTTCGAATGGATTCGGGTTTAGAATCGGAATCAGTATTGTTTCTTCTTTTAGTTTTCCAAGCGTTTCTCGATAAGCATCGATACTGGGTTTGGGATCGCATTTGTATATAAGTCGCTTGAAAACTGCCGCTTTGGCAAGAAATTTAACTCACATTTGGCACTGCCTCTGAAGACAAAGGTATTAAATGTCCATATCCGCCCATAGAACAATCGGTTCAGTTAATGCTTTTCCACATTTTCCGCATTGGCTTCCTGTGATCCGGAGGACTCCTTTTACGGTTGCCTGCAACAAAAAAAGGGAAAACGTTGAGAAACCCAAAACAAAGACACAAACTAAAGAGTTATTAAAAAATTTTGTTAAAATTTGAAAATGGTTTTGTTTGAAAAGAGGCTGGCGAAATCTCGAATAATGTTGAACAGTGGCAAACAAAAGGATTATGTCCACTTAGGGATTATTATGAGGCCCACGCACATAAATTGTATCTTTTGTGTGCGTGGCCGGAACAAAGAACGTGAGAGCAAAAGAAATTAGCAGAAAATATGGTCAAGCCGGGCCCAAAATGAAGCCTGGAAACTGCATTGCGATTAAAGGATTACCCTGCATAATGTTTCCAAAATACTAGTTACTGGAGAAGAGCCCGCCTTGGAGAGTGCTACAAAGTTGCTGACGGCTTTGAAGGAGCCGAAAGTTTGGCTCAAAGACATTTGCGGTTAACTCACCAAGCCAGGCCAGGCCAGGCCAGGCCGGCCGGCACTGGAGGCGACTCCAGCTCCAGCTCCAGCTCCAACTCCAATTCCAACTGGCCCTGCGGTTGGCGGCGACAATTTAATGCACGAATGAACCAAACGAATCACAGACCAGTTCCAAATGGTAGCTAAGGAATTTATGCAAATAAGCTGCGGCTTTCAAGAGGCACGAATCGAAACCGAGCTCCACAGAGTGTCCACAGATCGAGGTGATTGCCATGTCACCAAGCAAACAAAGGGCCAGGTCAATGTCGCCGATGTGGTTCCCACGTCTGCTGCAAATCAAATGTCATTACGATCAGCTTGCTGCAAGTGCCACTAATCCGGCAAGTGCACCACAACGCACATCCCACTTGAGCGAGCGGTGGGAAAAGTGTCTCCGGGTGGTGCGCGGCAACCACTTCCATCTCTCTCTCAATATCGTGTGGGCGCTGCCCGATCGCTTTCAGGTGTCATGGTTAACGCTTTAAGCTGACCGACACTGTACCCAACCGCTTTTCAGGGGCTTTCCCCGAACAGCAAAACAACAAAACAACAAAAAGAATGCACAATGAAAATCTGTTTGTTATTTCTTTTGATCAGACAATTCTTGAAAGCAACTAACCGATCCAGGGCCCAAAGCTCTGTGGGAATAACGCAACGACTTTCCATAACAACAGAAGCTGCATCCAAACATCTCAATGGAACAGTTAGGGCCATTGCTTAATTTGTGTAAATATTTGGACATTTATTCGAATTCTGTATCAATTTATTGGGCAACGCTTGTGAGAAAAGTCACTCGCTGGAATTTCTCCGGTTGCCAGGGGAATCCATTCTATTTAACCAACAATTTGTTAATGATTGTTTAAAGATAGGCAGCTAAGAATGGCCTCAGCTTAAGCCTGAATACAATGGGAATCTTATGAATACACAATCATAAATCTCATATGCAGATGAGCAGATTATAAGAAGTCTATACTAAGAGCCACTGAGATGGATCTAAGTATGATCGTGATCTTCTACTTGTGTAGATCTTCTTAAATAATTAAGCGCATCTACGGCGCCTTAAGTAGAGCAACAGTTCCCATTCTAATTCTGGAAGATACCCGAAGTAGATCACTTAAAATACTTTAAGTAGAGTTAGATCTGCAACATTCCATTCCTGGTTTCCTAAATTGTTGGTATCTTTATGCGATTATCCTTTGTTTCATTTGCAAGTTAAGTCCACGGACCAACTAAATATTTATTGTTTTGAGATTCTTTCGGTGCAGATCAAAGGAACACTCACATATTTCGGGGCCTAGCAGCAGTAACAACAAAATCTGGGATCAGGGACAATTTTGCGGTTAAAAGCGGCTCGAAGTAATTGCCATCAAATTGGCCCAAACTGTTGCCAACTCTGGCATCTCTTCAGCATCTCCTGCAGGCGCACGCAAAGGACACAATGTTGGAAGACACGCCAGAACAATTAGAGCACGAAGCGGTTAATTATCCTTTGTACGCATCGCATGCGCCGCCAGGATTATCCTGCAGCGACAAAGGAATCACGCCCGGGCCAAGACCGAACAGTGCTTTCCAACAAAAAAAGTTCCAACTGGCTCAGGACAAGCCGATAAACCAAAACCAAGCAGCCTAAGCTACTTAAAGGACATTTGCAGCGTGATTAATTCAATTGTTCCTGTGGGCAGGCCTAATCCTGCGTCCTGATTTGCATAATTAGTTCTCATTGCGACGCCTGAACGCACATCAGTCGCAATTGTCAGGCTGACCACGTGGCTGCCACTGTTGCTCCTGATCCTGCTGCTGCTGCTACTGCTTAGCTCCTGCTTCCTCTCTCCTCTAATTGCCCATCAATGTCGGCACCGATCAGCGGCAATTGCTTTGATCGCTTAGGAAACACGAAGTCCTGAAGCCTAACAACATAATTGAACTTCGGCCCGCACAAATTGACTGACAAAATGATGCGATGGCGGCGCCTGCAACGGTTCGCTGATCTGTGATCGGGCCAAGTGACCAATTGGCCAACTCTCTAAGCAACCTTAGCTAATTGTTTAGCCCCATTCACTGCTGCTGCCCCTAATTGCGGGCCAGCGGTTGCAACTACTCAGCGCGGGCATCGGCAGAGCCTTAACTGCCTCTGGATGATGATGATGATGACGATGACGATGATGTATTGCCCTTTTGGACCACAAGGATCGCTGAGGATCGTTGCCGGGGTACGCCCAGACAACGCCAACGCCAACGCCCGCGCCTCAATGGGCGTTTTGACGACTTCGTCTGCCTTTCAACCTCTCCCTCCTGTTCTCAGCTCTCCAACTGATCGTGCTCCCTTCCGAACGCTTGCCCTGAGGTTCACTGCGGCGCCTTTGCCAGATTCGCTGGCAAACTGTGATAATTACACATTAATTGTTTAATTCCGACTCTGTGGTAGGTTAGTCAGTTGGCCCAAAGGTTCTTCACTCGACAACTCGTCGTCGCGCCCATTGAAAACGCAAGCCAATCCAGAGTTGAGGGAGTGCTTGGGTTTGGTTAATAACTAATTAAGCAGTCATGAAAATCTCTTGAGGAACGCATAAATCAGCTAAGAAGCTGCCTTTGGTGGTCCCCAGACACCCACGCCCGATCCTGCCCAGCTAAGTGTCTTATCAAAGGGCAATAAAATGTTTCTTAATGTGGCCATTTGATAACAGTTACCAAAACTGTGACGCATGCGAGTGGAATGTGTGGAACTCGGCCTATCTGCCAAGGGCGGGTGTCCTTCAGGTAGCCTGCCTGATAGCTAGACATTCCAATTTAGTTCAGGTAAAGACTTACACTCTAACAGCTCTTTAAAGACACTTTTGAATGGCCCGGCTGTCGGTCTATAACAATGGCAGAGCTTCTGGTCGGAACAGGACTGCAGGGGGAGTTGGCCTGGCCTGTCAACAAAGGCGACCACAAGGCCAACCGCAGAATTCTATTCGGAATACTCTGACCACGTTGAACTATGCGGCAATGCGGGCTGGAGCATGGCGCCTGGAGGGGCAGAGGGCGTTTACGGATAGCATTAAAGCACACAAACGGAAAATTTTAGATTGAAAATTTTGTTGTGGCGGCTTTCATCACGTTTTCCCTGGTGGATTTTCATTTGTTAATATACCCTTGAAGAGGGTATTTATAGTGTTGTCATGCAGTATGTAAAGCATTGAAAGCAACGAATCCAACTTCATAAATTAGTAGAATCGATTGGACATTTTATGAAATATATCCTGTCTCAAAATATCCTAATCAAACTTACAAAAGATCAAATTTTGTTGGAATATAAATATATTATGTCTTAGCTACGAATATGAGTTTCTGTAGCCAAACTCAGTAGTTCCAAGTTTAATTTTAGGTTTTGACTGAATCCGTTCAGCTTATCATATAACTGATATAGGAACAATGGGTTGAGCATGGAGTTTTTGTATGGAAAACCTTTTTGTTTCTTTTAACAGCAGCTCTGCAAGGGTATAGAGTCTTCGGCCAAGCGCAGTTAGCTTTTCCTTCTCGTTTTTCTTTATTTTCGGTTGTTTTTTCATACCTAATTAAGATTTCACACCTACCTGAAGCAAGTTCATCCCGGAGTGTGGATGGTTTGGGCGTGCCATGAGAACTGTTTAATTACGCGATTCATTTTTGACCTGTCGCAAGTTGCACTCAGAGTGGCAGCGACTCTTACCCCGCCTTCAAGATGCCCCGGTGCTGCACAAAAAGTTTTAATTTCTCACCTGTCTCTTGGCACTTGCCAAGTCGCAGGTGCCCCGTCTGTTGAAATGGGGCGCTCTGACAAAATAATTAATTGCAATGTCACTATTTAGTTTTGTCTGCAATTTGTCTTTGATTCTCAATTGTGTGCCAGTCTCTGGGCCTGTTTTTGACGTTGCACTTTAATTGCACTTGGGCAAAGGAGAGAGAGAGAGGACAGAACTTAACTACTTAGCTGGATGGATGCCCAAAGTTCTCAAAGATCTTGTATCAATCAATATCTTTATTGCAATTCCGTTGCACTTCCGAAATGCTGTGGCCCATAAAATCAATTCCCAAATAGAGTCATAAAAAATCGAGCAGGTAACAAAAAACCCATCTGAGGGTCCAACAGAGTCCATTGTCTACTTACCAGGCGGGTTTCTGTTTCGGTTTCTGTTCGGTTTCTGTTTCGGTTTCAGTATTTTCAGTCTTTGCTCATAATTGTGGCCAGCACAAATATTTTGATCATATTTCACGGCTCAGTGGCGCTGCCCGGGCAGGAGAGTTCGGGTTAGCCAGAAAGGGATAGACTGCTTTGATTATGGCCTAGTCATGGCCATGTTTCTGGCTTTATCGTTTGGCATCTATATGGCATATTGGTCGCAGGCTATAACTGTTCTTGTGTCATTTGTCTGCTTCTCAAATTCTCACACTTTCCATCGTAAATCTCCGGGTTAGCGCCGTTTTGCATCATCTCTCTGGCTATCTCCCTTCCTCGCATGGCTTTCACCATCCATTGGCCCTATTAAAGACCCCTTATCGGTGTTTGCTCATCGCCCTAATCCGTTGTTAGCATCAGCAGCATCACAGTTCACATCTCCATTTACTTCCCAGAATGACAATCGAACTGACAATTGTTTATAACAGTAGCACGTCGCATTGGACAAGTTGAGGTTAGGTTGAGATTGAGGTTAGGGGGGAGAAGAACCGTTATGCCCAAGTCTGAAATAACCGAAATTATTATTTTAAAGGAAATGTATTTGTGTGCTTGGAATTATTCAAGGATTGTTCGCTTTTAATGGCTATAAGGTAGGATATACAGTAGCCTGAGGGTTTGCAGGAAGGATTTACCAATGAACCCCTTTTGACAAGCATAAGCTTACCGATCTCAAAGACTATTAAAGCTGCGGTCATTAAATTTGGTATGCAGATTCCGACGTTCTATTTAAAGTGAATTTAAAAGAAAACATTGATTTTCCATATCTGAGAATGTTTTTATGCTTTAAACTTCAGTTGGAGAACATGCCTTCAATAATGTTTCTGTTTTGCAAAGATCTACATGAATAATAGCTGTTACAAGCTTACACTTTTAAACACTTGTTTTTAATCATAAACTGAGGCAAGTAAGCATAAAAAATGAAAAGAAAAGATGAAAAGGTTGTACGTTTCCTTGTAACTGCAGAACGGCTAAGACAATTACAAGCAAGGCATTGAAGCGTGCCCCTAATAGGTGTTTTATGCAACTTCTGTGTGTGCTAACAACATTGATAGAATTGTTGAAGGCAGAGCTAATTATCTGCAACATGATGGCCCATGGACACGTCTCCAGGTGGCAACTGGCAACTGGCAAGTGAGCAGCGAGTGAGCAGCGCATGCGGCACATGTGCCCAGCTGCAACCGGAACGGGGCAGCTTCTCTTAGCCTGGGCCTGGGCCTGGGCCTGGCTCTTGGCCGCCTCCTGAGGCGTCTGGTGCATCTTCTCCAGTGCCGCCCAGTAACAAGCGAGTGCGCCAAATGATTATATAGCAGCTCGTTCCGGAGCCGGAGCCCAGGCATGTTCTGTTTATCAATATGGTCTTGGGCTTGAGTTTGGATCTCAGTCTGAGTCTGAGTTCGAGTCTGTACCTTGGTCGCTAATGATGATTATGCTTTGTATGTGAATGTTGTTTTAGCAATTTTTGTAGTTGTTGCTGGGGCTGGTGTTGTTATAAGCGTGTTCGTTACGCTTCGCAGTTGCATCAACAACAATAACAATAACAACAGCAACAGCAATAGCAACAGTAAGAGCAACATCAAAATCAACAAACTGAACTTAACTCCAAGTTAATGTTAATGTCTGCAATGCGCGTTCTAGAAATGATAATGACTAAGATGTGCCAGCAAAGTGCAGCGTCATCGCTTGGCTGGAACCATGTCAGAGCCATGTGACAAAGCCGACAACGCCGATGGCTCTGCTCCAGAAAGCAGCCACGAATCTCTCCGAGCGGGCAGGGAGGGGGCAGAGGGGGCAGATGGGCCAGAGCTGAGGAGCCGTGGCCAGAGACGCAGTCCGCCACCCGCGCAGCGCGAGTGAAAATACTACTATATAAAGTTATTACAATTTCGTATTTATTTTCCACGCTCCTCAGACGACTAACCCCCCTCACCCCGTTCTGCCGCCCTGCCGCTCTGTTGGCTTGGCTAGGCGAGCATTCTTAATTGGAAACATTTTCCCAACCCTGCCAAGACTTTTGCGACCTCCTCCGTTTATAGCAGCAACTCGAGCACGCCAAGAAGTCTAATTACCAAAAGTCATTCCGTTCCCGTTCCCGTTCTTCCCCCCGCCCGTTTCGCTGATTCAAATTTTTGACATCAACTTTTGTTCAACTAAAAAGCCAACAACAAGACCAGCAGCACCATACAAACATACAAAACTATAAAAAATTGAACAAGAAGGCACATTTCTACACCGATCATTTGATACCCTAACAAATGTGGTAGTTACATTTAAAATTCAAATTAGATAAAGGATCGAATTTGATTAAGTTAGGAGAAACTTGCAGTTCGTGATATCTTTATCACCCCCCCCCCGGAAGAGGAAATAGGGGGGACAGAATAGCTTTCTTGGAATACCTATATTATGAGCTGATTGTTGCTATATGATATAGTGAACTGAGCTGGCCGATCCCCTTTCGACAAGAATAAGGATCTGTACCAAGTTTCCTAAGCTGTTTTAGATTAGTTTGCTAGGAAACTAAGGATGGTGATATCTACGCCGCTTGTAGCCCCGATTCAAAGTTTATATGCCAACAAAAATGTCTCCTTTTATGCCTTACACACTTAATAATACAATTATAATACCCGCGGGCAAGGGCATACAAATAAGAATAAAACTAAAAATATGTGTTAAGGAAAAGAAATGAAAAATAGCAAAGTCATTTAATTGCGAAAACGCGTTTTAATTGCTTTGGGCCAGGGTTCCAAGCGGAATACATGTTTAAGCGAGCTGTTTGCTAGTTGGCTGGTTAGTTGGCATTTGGCCTGTGAGCTTTCCCAGCGTTAATTTGCCGCCAGCGTGGAGTGTGAGACGTCTCTTTGCCAAACTGGCCGAAACTACAAAACTGGTCAAAAAGTGCCACATAATGTGGCCATGGCCAAAAAAGGGTCAGCGGCGGGTTACACTTGAGTGAGGTTGGCCGGGCTTATCTTTGAGTCAAATGTCAAAGCTTAGCTGCTCCTGTTTTGGCCAATTTAACGCTTAGTTTCTTACAAATCTGTGTTTATTAAAGGGAGCCCAACAGCAAAATGGATTAAGTCTTTTTGGCTGCAGGATTAGCTACAACAATTGGCTAAGCGCTCTTGTTAGCCACATAAAATCCTAATTTTATTTGACGTTCACTTGCGGAGCAGCCCACCTGAGCTCAATAAATTGAAATCAATTATTGCCACAGATCTATGCCATGAGAAACTGCAACTGCCACTGCAGCCTGCCAAGAACTGGCTATGCTCATAAATTGAGCCGGATTGTCATGGCCGGCGGCGCTGTTTTGGACATTGATTGCCAGCTTCTACATATTTTCCCACAGTGCGGTGGGGCCCAAAAAGTGAAAGAACCTCCTAAGGAATTGAGCCAGTTAGTAATGTTTTAAGGCAATACTTTAAAAGGGGTCGACCAATTGGATTCCCTGCTTGTGCAAACAAAAACCCGTAATATGCTTGGCTTTTGTACCTCTTCAAATCATGTAATCCTGATGAAGTTTTGAACAGTTATAGTTTAAAGTATTCTCAATGCATGTGTAAAGTTTCATCCCAGTATGTGCTAAAGTTCTTTCGTTATACGAAAAAATGAAATTCGGAAAAGAAAGAAATTTGATGCATGTCGAAAATTACAGGGTATGCAGCAAAAAGTTATTAAATACTGACAATTTAAGGGGTGTGGAACGTGTGGCAAGCTCTGTGACATGGAATGAAGCATGGCGTGGGGCTTAGGCGCATGCCGCAGCGCCAATTACGCGTTCCTAAACAGCTGGGCCATGGATCTGTTTCTCATCCTCATCCTCAACCTCATTCTTGCGCTCGTCCTCGACTGGGCACAAATTAAAATTACACCCGCGGGCCACAAGCCGTCCGCCCGGCTGCAGTGCAGCATAGAACCAAGACTAGGGCCAAGTCTGTATTGGATTCGGTTTGGTTCTGTTCAGTTCCGTTGGGTGCTCTGCTAAAAAATGATAAACGCTGTGCGGCCAGACATTTGGACATTGGACAGTTGGACAGTCGGAGTTCGAGAGCCATGGGAATTACACTAATTTAAAGTAATTGGCTATAGTTTTTCACTTGGCATTTAAATATGTGTCCCGTGTGGTGGCTCGCATCGGGTGCTACATGGAGCTGCGGCTCCACAATTTTAATCGATTTGCGTATATGGCGAATGGCGGACTATTAAAAGGCCCCAAGCCGAAAATGAACTGGACGAGCGTACCCAAAAGTGGGCGTTGCCCGAAACTGAATGGAAAATGAGTGAGTTGTGCGCGAATGCGAATTGCAAGCTGACTCCCCCCTCGCCTGCTCTAACCCTCTCCATGATCCACACACATACGGCGCATTCCAAGTAGCGCATATGCTGCACAAATTGGCTCAGAGCAGGAGCAGGAGCTGGCCCAAGGTAGACGCAGCGGGCTCAAAGCAAAACTAATTAAAATTGGCCCAAAACAGCAGAGAGCGCGTGAGTGAGCCGGCTAGTGGAGTGTAAGAGTAAGAGAGAGGATGGGGATGAGGATGAGGATCGGGTACCTGGGCCGATTGCCAGCAACCTTTTGCCCATCTGCATGCCTCATCTGCGGCATTTGCCTGCGGCGGTGCCGATCTGTGCCGCCTGCACTGAACGGGAGGACCTGCGGACGAGTCGGACGACCCGCTCCCATTTTCTTAACCACTAAAATTAATAATAAGTGATCTGGATCTGGTTTCGAGCAGCCAAGCGGGCAAGAAGTAGAACGTTCGGCGCATAAATAAATGTTATGTGTTTTTTGCCAGCCACCACAGGAGCAGCCACAGCAACGCGCAACAGCCACAGCCGCAACCGCAGACGCGGTGCCAGGTCGAGGTCCAGGTCTCCAGCAAAAACAAAATCGGCAAATCCATAATGCGCCCTGGACTCTGTTGCTCTATGTTGTTGTTGTTGGCACCTTTGTGGCCCGCGGCGAGACAACAAAATCATTTCACCGCCGCCTGTTTGGACAGTGTACCACTTGGCAGATTGGCCTAAGGGGCGGGTTGCGGCAGCAGGCGGCGGGCGGCGGGCGGGTGCGCGAGGGGTCTACAGCGCCCATTATTGATTGGCTAATCAAATCATTTGAGCGGCAAAGCAACAACTCCCAGAACGCTCAACGACAGCCGCAATTATCATTCCAAAGTCGCAACGCGGATGGCTAATTAATAATCCCGGCGATTAGCAGCAAAGCCACAAAATCCAAAACCCTAACCAATACCAAGTACCCAAGTTTTAAGTCTCAAATATCAAGTCCCCAACCCCAATTCACCAGCTCCGACTCGCCCCCTGTCTGTTGCGGTTTGCAATTCTCGTTTATTAATTAAAAGTCCCTCAGCTTTTGGGGGCTGCAACTGGCGGCAGGGCCCACCAGGCATATGGCTCAAAACTCAACACCTACGGCCACAGATCCAGCCTCATCTTCATCCTCAGCTTCCAACTGCATCTCCATCTGCCGCTGTTTGCTCAGCCTCAATCTCTCATCATTATACGCTTAACAATATGGGGTCCTAATGGTTTTCTCAGCATTTCTGTTACGCTGAAACTTTAGATTAAAAATCTAACTAAGTTCAGCACATATCTGTTAATAATAGTCCAGGAAAATTGAACTCTTGTTTCATCTCTTTTCTATTTCATCAAATGTAAAAATCGGAGGAAAGCATGGTTAAAGATTAAAGACTGTTCCAAAGTTATAATCCTACTAGGAATTTATCCATCCTAAGCAGCTTTGTATGTTTCTTTATTTTCTGGATATAAAGAACGAACCCCCGAAAAACCCTGAACTTAGAATTGACTATTATTTAGTTGAGATACAATAAAATAAATATTAACCAGCAAAAAGTTTCCTATCCCTTTAGATACGTGCGCGTTCAGCAGAACTAATCGCTGACTGATTTCCGCTTTATTATTTAGTAAGTGTATTTAAAATTCGACTTGTTTCTGTTTCATCTTTTCTCAGTTGTATTCATTTGTTTGACTCGTGGTTTTTTTGGTTTTTTGTTTTTAGCATTAATTAGTTGCTTTCGCGTGGCCATTTAAGGGCCGTTCTGGACCTTGGTAGGTGTTCCCTAATGAGTTGAGGCGGAGGTGAGCGCGACCCCGCCCAGTACACAGCTGGTAGGTGTACTTGATGGGGCCATCCCAGTGTTTGCTCAAGTTAGCAAACTAAATAAGTTTATTAGCCTGATTGGAGGCGGATCCTATGAGCAGGATGCGTCTTGAAACAGCCCAAAGAACGGGTAGAGTGTGAGCACCCTATGAGTTGAATAAGGGCCCAGCAGTACTACATTATGCGAAGTTTTATTTAAAATATATTAAGGACACTTAAGTGCACTGGACATGAGCATGAATGAACATGCATATTGCACTTATGAGCCATTAAGAGAGAGATGCAGCCAGAGGCCAAAATAAGGAAAAAAGGATAAAAAAATATGTAATTGCAGATTTATGCGTTGGTTGAGTCTGAAGTATTTGCTTACTGGGTAGTTAACTAAAGAAAAGGACTCTTAATATGAACATGAAAATGTATGCCAAGGGAGTACATTCAGCCAGTGTATGAACAGGCCTTCCATTTGGTCAACAGAAACTCATTAAATTGCGTCAACTGCCTCTTACCAAAAAGAATTAATGGACTCTTGCCAGGGCCAAGTGTATGGAAAGAGCTCTCAATCGTAGCTATTTAAAATATTTGATGGAAAACAACACAGATTAAAGCGCCCACAGGCTGGGATGATCCTGTGGCATTCCTGGCTGCCCCTGGGCCATTTTCTGGTGGCCATCGCCCATCGCTAATTGAATTAATTTTCAATGACTGAGTCGAAAATGCCGAAAATTGCATTTTGGCTTACCAATTTGGCAATTTAGCGCTGCTGATGCGAATTAGAATTGCATTTTCATAATCACGGGCCATTGACCATGTCGAATTAAAGGCCAATTAAACTGTGCACCGGATACTGCAAATAACTGATGTCTAATTTGGAGTAATAAACGAAGGGGATGTTAGGAAATTAGAAATAGTGAGAGTGTGAGGAAAGACAGACCAGACACTTTATTTAGGAACCTAAAACCTAACTAGAATTCCTTTTAGGATCCTTAAAAGCAAGATTTCTATTCGATCTCCATTTCTTCCTATATAATGCACCAAGGGATTCTTGGGAATAATATAATATACCCCGAGTTCTATATAAAAAGGGAATCTAAAACCTAACTAGAATTCCTTTTAGGATCCTTAAAAGCAAGATTTCTATTAGATCTCCATTTCTTCCTATATAATGCACCAAGGGATTCTTGGGAATAATAGAATATATACCCCGAGTTCTATATAAAAGAAGGGATCTAAAACCTAACTAGAATTCCTTTTAGGATCCTTAAAAGCAAGATTTCTATTCGATCTCCATTTCTTTCTATTTCCAAGGGATTCTTGGGAATAATAGAATATACCCCGAGTTCTATATAAAAGAAGGGAACCTAAAACCTAACTAGAATTCCTTTTAGGATCCTTAAAAGCAAGATTTCTATTCGATCTCCATTTCTTCCTATATAATGCACCAAGAGATTCTTGGGAATAATAGAATATCCCCGAGTTCTATATAAAAGAAGGGAATCTAAAACCTAACTAGATTCCTTTGGATCCTTAAAAGCAAGATTTCTATTCGATCTCCATTTCTTCCTATATAATGCACCAAGAGATTCTTGGGAATAATAGAATATACCCCGAGTTCTATATAAAAGAAGGGAATCTAAAACCTAACTAGAATTCCTTTTAGGATCCTTAAAAGCAAGATTTCTATTCGATCTCCATTTCTTCCTATATAATGCACCAAGAGATTCTTGGGAATAATAGAATATACCCCGAGTTCTATATAAAAGAAGGGAATCTAAAACCTAACTAGAATTCCTTTTAGGATCCTTAAAAGCAAGATTTCTATTCGATCTCCATTTCTGCCTATATAATGCACCAAGGGATTCTTGGGAATAATAGAATATACCCCGAGTTCTATATAAAAGAAGGGAATCTAAAACCTAACTAGAATTCCTTTTAGGATCCTTAAAAGCAAGATTTCTATTCGATCTCCATTTCTTCCTATATAATGCACCAAGGGATTCTTGGGAATAATAGAATATACCCCGAGTTCTATATAAAAGAAGGGTAAAGTGAGCTTTGTGGACTTTCAATATAATTTTCTTAGCAAGCAACATTCGAAGCACTTCCTCTTTACTTTCATTGAAAGATCCTTCCGTATGTTTCACTATCTAATTCCTGCTGGTAATGTCACTTGCTTCCTTAGGTCGCCAGAGAATCGTCTCTTCCTCTCATAAACACTCTTGTTTATTGCAAAATGTTGAGTCAAAAGGCTAGATTCTGACTTGTCACCCGTCACATGTTGCACGTTGGTAGCATATGGCCAGGATCGGAGCTGGCAGCAACAGGAACAGGACTAGTGGCAAACAGCTGTTGCTGCCACAGACGCGTGGCATTTAGAAAGGCGAAGGAGCGAAAGTGCGGCTAGGACGCCCCAAGGAGCGTGCTTATCACAATTTGTTATGAAACATGCCCGCCAACGGGCCAAGGACTCTCTCTTTCTCTCTGTCAGTGTCAGTTGTCAGTCAGTAGCAGGAGGACGCTGCCTAATGATGATGCTGTCAGATTTGCATCGCCTGCCGGCACAGGACAACAGTTGGTTGAGTGACCCCCGCAGCATTTTCACTTTTCCGAAATGAAAAGTGTTTTTCAATAATTTAGTAAATTTAATTTGGCTGCCGCAACAGATGCCGCAAACCCAAAACGAGAGTCCTTATCCTGCATCTCCTTGTTTTGTTATCGAAAATGAAAATTAGTTTTGACGCTGTTATGACGGCTGCTGTTGAACCTACAGAGGGCCCGAAGAAAATATGGAGAATTGCTGCCATGATTGAGGTCCTGGACCCTGGCTCGCTTCGACACTGCTCCTTAAACTGACCATATGGCTAAGAACGTGGAACGTGGCCAGCACACGAATTCCAGGAACTGCGGCGCAAAACCAATCATAATATATGTACCAATAAGTGGAGCTAAATTATTTAAAGGAGCCTTTGCGAAAGTTGTTCATTGGTGTGGCATGAACGCCATATTGCCACATGTCTGACAGAACTGAAAACTCACTGAAATATAGAAACTTTTCTTTCCCATCTGCTTATTAGAAATGTGATCTCTTTTTGCTTCTATTCACAATGGAACTTATCTTTACAATTGTTGTTGGCTAATGAATTGTTTTAAAAAATCATTTAAAAGTGAAGTTTAATCACAATTTCCGTGCCTCTTATTCTTGTTTCTTCTCTACATATATTTGGTGTCTTTAGTTTCATCTAAATCGATTATTAAATCGTTTAAATCACAGTTTAAAGTTAAGAAAAAACAGAGTTTAATGCTTATACTATGTATAGTTATATCAATGACATCAACTTTGGAAGGAAACTTGTTTATGGAGGAGATCAAATATTTATAAATTTACTTACTAACAAGATAACTTTTTATAGGTACTGCTGACCATTTAAATCAAATATTTGAGGTAATTAAAATTGTTCAACATTGAAAAGGGATTTTTACTCCCTGTACCCATAAAATGGGAATAAAGGGTGTATTGGATCTGTGCAACTGTATGTAACAGGCAAAAGGAGACATCTCTCACCCTATAAAGTATATATATTCTTGATCAGTATCAAAAGAGATTTTGATTTGGTCAAGATGTAACTTTTTGACCTGGGTACAGGGAGTCTTGTGTCGGGTATACTCGACTATAGCATTCTTACTGTAGTATGGAGAATATTTGATATTCAAGCTGACGAATATAACCCATATCTTACAACACTTAACTCGAAAATGCGCAGCTGAAACTCGTCATTTCATTTCCTTAATGTTTTCCATGTAGAACTCGAAGTGTAGCTAAGATTTCTTACCACCATGACAGACACGGCACCACAGGACATTCGAAAGAATGTGAATTGTTAAATAACGCAGCCAATTTCCATTTGTTGATGACACGTTTGCACACACAATCACAATCACATTCACACTCGCATGCACACTCGCATGCACATTCACATTCACATCCATTGATATTATGCATGAACGTGTCCTTTGCCAGCGTCGCTAATGCCACAGATATGGAGAAGAGAAGAGAGAGAGGAGACACAGAGACCCAAATTGAATGCGAATTAATTTCCATTTTCATAAACGTGACCGGTTTGAGGCTCAAACCCGGGGCCAGAATGTGTGTCACGGTCAGGCCATGACAAATTGCAGCGCGTGAGTCGAAGAATCGGCCCAGAATCACCAAATCGAAAGGTTGAGCAGATTTTCCACTGAGCCGCACAGACAATGGCACAGCGTGAGGTCCTTCTGCCCGTGTGCGTCCTGCGTAAATGGGAAATGCATTTTAAACCGATTGTCGAATTATTACGCAAAATCGAGCTGCCACAATTGCCCAGGTGACTGACTGACGGGCAGAGATCAGTCCGGCTTTGGGCTTGTATTGGCATTGGGACCGGAGCAACCCTTCAATATGGATATATCTGGGTGTGATGGCAGCCTCGTTTTAAAACCAAATAAATTCACATTAGCGGGCTGAGCGACGCGTTCAGTTGGAAGTGGAAATTATCAGCACGCGATTGAGGCAGCGGCCTGTTACTAATTACCCCCGCTCCCTGACACTGCCCCACGCCCCTCAGCCCCGCAGCCCCTCAGCCCCTTGCATGCAGCACGCTGCAATTGCAGGCAGGTGCAACAATTGCAGCCGCCTGATTGAGTTGCACTCTCTTTCTTTCACTCTCCCTCTCTCTCTCCCTCTCTCTGACTCCCTACCTCTGTCCACAGCAGCAGAACGGTACGGTCAATGGCTTGGACCTGCACTTGGACTCGGAGCCAGAGCCAGAGCCGAAGTCGCTCTCGGCTCGGGTTCGGGTTCGGAATCGGGATCGGAACCGTCGCGAGCGGCGCGTGCTTTACTCGGCCGCAACTGTGGATTCGTGAGCGTTGCGTCGCGTCGCGTCGCTTCCGTGCGCCAGCTGCAATTTGCGGCTCATTGCTGCGGCAGCGACAGCGACAGCGGCAGCAGAAAAAGGCAGCCGGAACGTCGATGGGCTTAAAAACTGAACATAAAATATAAGAAAAACTAGAATTGCTTAAAGCCAAGACGAATTTGGTGTACCCTTGCCACACAATAGGAATAAGAGTATTAGAAAACGAAAAGGTTGATGTCTCTCTAATTATTAAACTTAAAAAAAAGGTTTACCAAACAACAACAACAAGAAAAACAACTATTGTAAAATATATAATCCTTGGAATATTATTTTTAGGCCCATATATGTATAGAATTTCAATAAAAAGGTAAGATAACTTAACTTGTTACCTAGAGCTGGTAAAAATCAATGGTACTGTCGATAGCAACGACCTATCGAGGGTTTTTATTATCGATACTATGGAACCGGCTCGTAAAAGCCCATAGATTACTGCATTTTAATGGGGGTTTTCTCTAAACTGATATGACACAAGGAAAAAAATGTTATGGATATAAATAAAACCTGCCTATTTGAAAAATAACCCATTTTATCGTGATTTTTTCAGGTTTATCGATATTTTTCGATAATACCAACACTAGGGATATTTTAACCCTTCAGTAAATACATATATGAAAATGACTATAGATTGATTCCAATTTCTAATCCTGCAACTGATATGCATTTATCTTCTTTCCCAATAATCCCACAACTATATTACTTTGCCGAGAACGTCACTATCAATAATTATAGATTGATTCCAGTTTCCGACTGATTCCCGAACTGACATGTATTTATCTTCTCTCCCATAACTATATTACTTTGTCGGGAACGTCACACACACTGTTGGATAGTTATAATACCCAATGGTCGGGCTTTTCATACCTTTTGATACAATTTCATAAAGGCAAAAACAAAAACGAGAGGCAGCATTTAAAAGGCCAAGCGAGGCGTTTTACCGGCAATTATCGCGCTGATAGGCAGGGAGAGTTTGGGGGCAGAGGGCGGCGAACTCTGGCAGGGACTGTTCATGCGCTATCAAGCAGCTCGAGCCTCGCACCGATTCGGGTTCATTATTAACCACAAAAAAAAAAAGCTAAATAACTGTTGAAAAAAACCGAAAATCGTCGAAAATAAAGCGCAAAAACCCGCAAAGGCCCGCATCGAAAACGAATCGAGGCCCCAGTTTCAGTTTCGGTTTCGGTTCGGTTTTGGGTTGGAGTTGGAGTTGGGGTTGGGGTTGGGGTTTTGGATACGGTTGACCATGCCTGGCTCCGTTTCAACCTGTTGTCTGGCTCGCGTGTTGTAATTGCCCATCAGCGTCTGGAGCATCTGGCGGCGCAGTTTATCGATGCTTGCAGACCGTCAGCTCCTCCTGCCTCCTGTCTCCTGCCTCCTGCCTGGACCCACTTCAACCGCAGTGTCAATAATCGGCAGCTGCCTCGGCATTTATTTTGGGGGTCCATTTCGAAGCGACTCCCCCTTTTACATAACTTACCGCAGGGCAACCTGCCTGCACCTGCAACCCCCCCTTCAGGCCTTCAGGTCGAATGTTTTTCACATTTCTGCCGCCGTCAATTTTTTGAATGCAGCTTTCAATTAGCCGCCTGATTCTTGTAATGAATGCCGACAACGGTGCAGCTTCAAGTGACGACTTGTCGAGGCTTCACTTCGTATGGGGGGGACGAGGTGTGCCGGTGCAAGCACGTGCCACATGGGGCACGGTGCGCCAGGCGGCCTTAAGCCGAGCAATTTACCAGAGATTGACAGCATAATCCATCATTGGCAGGCGGCGGCAGCAACCAAGACGGGAGTTGCCTTTTGGTTTTTGGCCCTGCCCGATAATCTTGTAACTGGTAGCCACATTTTTCACGACAGTCCAACAGGTGCATATGATATTTATGGCAGGTACACTACGCTGCGAGGTGGCCCTCAGAAATGCTTGTTAATTGATGTGATGGCCACAGCGGCCTCGCTGGGGTAGCAGGAGAAATCCTTTGACATGAATAAGGTAACAGGATTGTAGCACAGGGAAAGTGCAAGCTGCAGTTAAGGAAATTGTATTTTAAATGATCCTTGCAAGAGATTAAAACGTTCACTTAAGACTGGAATCAACATTATATAAGGTTTAAAGATAACCAACAAGCGCTCTACATCCTGGGAAACCAAGTTTATAGCTCTCTTAAAAGGCAATATCTGCACATGTTAAAGCAAAAGTATTGAATGATTATAATTATGATTACTTCTTTTACAGAAGGTAACTGCAATATATAATCGGGAAACCAGGGACCAGTAGGAAGTATTTAGGATAATAGCATTTAACTTCTTCGTATTCAGGATCCTTAAAACCTTATTCATCAAAATTTCCCCTAAATTAGTTTCCTCTGCCAAAGAAAACTATTGAATGATTATAAATATGATTACTTCTTTTACAGAAGGTAACCAGGGACTAGTAGAAAGTATTTAGGATAATAACATTTAGCTTAAGACTCTTTGTATTCAGTATCCTTAAAACCTTATTCATCAAAATCTCCCCTTAGTTTTCTTCCATTTCTGAAATGACCCCCTTCATTACTAATATTAAATTTTAATAGAGCAACAAAAAAGAATTCTTTTTTATAAATTGGAATGAGGGAGAGAGGGAGAAAGGGAGAGGAGAGGGGAGGGAGGGGGAGGGGGAGGAGGGGGGGGAGAGGATGAAGAGGGGGGTAGGTGTAGGTGGGGTGGAGAAATTGGAGAGGGAGAGGGGAGAGGGAGAGGGGGAGGGAGGGGAGGGAGGGATGTAGGGGGGGGAGGGGAGGGGAGGAGGGGAGGGGGAGAGGGGAGGAGGGGGGGGGGGAGGAGGAGAGAGGGGGGGGGGAGAGGAGGAGAGAGGAGAGAGAGAGGAGGGAGAGGAGAAGAGAGGGAGGAGTTAAAAGCAATTAAAATATTCATAATTAGAAACTTGAAACTCCAACCCTAACCCTTTCTACTCAAAAAAAAACACGAAAATTCTCCCCACTCCGCTAGAATTTCCAACCAAATGAAACCGAATGCGACCACGAACTTTTCCTGCGCGGTCATATGAAAAACTATTTGAATTTCCGTTGTAAAATTTCAGGAAATGTTTGCGCAAATCCGTAATTAAAATTTTGATAGCTAACAGAAAGTCAAGCTGCACTTCATTAGCAAACAAGGTCAGTATGGGCAGAAGACTAGGAGCGTGGCAAGGTGGAAGGGAAGGGAAGGCAAGAAGGCAACTTTTGGTATCCTGAAAGGATAGCCGTATCCATTTCCATTTCAGCGTGTCGCGAAGTTCACGCCGTAAGTGCAAATTAAAATGAAATTACAGAGCTGACTGCATGGGTCTGTCGAGGGGATTCGGGCCGAGACTGGAGCTCAGTTAGGGGATCGTCTACTGAGTATTTGCCCAGTGAGCAAATAGCCAAGCATTGTGGACATTGGCCAGCATATTGGGTTTCAAGTGCAAGGCAAATGTCACCGGTTCTTTCTGGGGGGAACGAGTGTGATTTGGGCAAGCGTCTGGAGGGCAGTAGACGCTCGCC
This sequence comes from Hirtodrosophila histrioides, assembly GCA_037075165.1. Classification (NCBI taxonomy): domain Eukaryota; kingdom Metazoa; phylum Arthropoda; class Insecta; order Diptera; family Drosophilidae; genus Hirtodrosophila; species Hirtodrosophila histrioides. Next base: position 601,926 of record JBAMCL010000065.1, read on the forward strand.
AGACAGCACAAAAGGGTAGAAGACAGGACGAGCTTAGGGTGGACTACAAGGGAGGCCGCACAAGTGCGGATTTGGCTAAGGAAGCAGGGGTAATATGTAATATGTAATATGTGGGAGGAGACCGACCAAGCTTAGGTTTGAGTTGCAACTCAGTCGACCACTTGGAATAATAATATTTCAAATTGGGCAGACAGCTTCCGTTGGCAATCCTTGGACCAAAAGCAGCTAAATGAAATGCAATAAAATTCGAGAGAAGCACCAAAAGTTTGTGAAAACCCCTCGTCCTGCTCCGCTCTAACCCCCCTTGCACAGTCGGAGGGAGAACTTTTGTAATAAAATGTTCATTAGTGCGCCAGCTCCTGCTGAGTTTCATGTTGTGATGCTGCCTCGTCCTCTTCCTCGTCCTTGCTCATCGCCGCATGTGTGGCCACTGCGGCAGCGGATGAATTGCAGTTTTTAATGTGTTGGCAGCACTTTAACTAACTGAAAATCAGTTGGAGAGTTGCCCACTTGCCGCTGAGTGGATGCAGCAAGTGGAAACCGGGGAACAGCTCGGAGCGCGCCTTTCGCACTACGCTCCAACTTCTGCCGCGTAATTAAAACCAAAGCATCCCAAAGTGGACAAGTGCCCCTAAACTGATTAGCGCAACGAGTCCTCCAGTGCAGAGAGATGACCATCATAATAATAACTTGCCCACTGACCGCATTTTTACAACGAGCAGGCTTTGTTCTTCCTCCTGTCAACATTGTCGTCGAAGCAGCAGGATCCTGGGCCAAAACGATAAACCAAAGCTACTCCAATGAACTCTAGAAGGCAGCGGGGAGAACCATTCTTGGCAGCACAAAGTACATATTTGAAGTTAATTTATAGCAATATTTACAAACAGAGTTTAAACTGAACTCAAATTTACATTTGGCAAAATGACCACAAGAATTTAAATATAAATTTAGTTGAAGGTCTAGGCAAGTTGGTTTAGTTTAAGATTGAAAATTAAAAGATAATAGTATTCAGTTAGTCAAACAAAACAAAGCTTAGCCTTAAATTTAGTACCATAAACTACAACCTAATACAAATTGAAAATGATTGTTAATGCTTTATTGGGAGGGACTTTTGAGCCTGTCAAGTATCTTATCCTATCTTTGATGTGGGAATTCAGGTTCAAGTTGGAGGCGAACACACCAATAAACATTCTGTTTGAAATATAATTGGCCTTAACAATCTAAAATGCCTTTATCTATTCCTTGGTTCATTCAACAACAGTTTCGAATAGGCATCCTTTTCACATGAGTGAGCTGCTGGCTTATTTGGCATTCAAGTTGAATTAATTTGTTAGCTGCAATCAAAATTTATTAAACTTTGTTTGGAAGGACTTCTGAACCTCAGCCCTGCCAAAAAAATACACGCTGGATTGCAAACAAAACAAGTTTGAAATGTAAACAAGCCATGTCCTTTGCCAACGTCAAAATCGAAGTCGAAGTGCAGTTGAAACTAATTCGATGCAGAAATTGTACAAAATGAAATTTCCATTTGAAAGCAAAGGGAGCAACGGAGCAACGGAGGTTCGTCCTGCGTCGACCGCAGGATCGCAGGTCGCAGTTGTGGCAGCCAATTGTAAATGGCAATGGGAAAGCGATTGAAAAATTCATTTCGAATGAGGGCTCTAATAATGGGCAAGTAATAAGACTGTCCGCAACACAACAGCGACAACTGATGCCGAGGACTCTCGTCCTGGCCGCCAAGAAGGCTGCCGCTGTCACAGCCACAGATACAACCAACGAGTTCTCAAATTTATCTATTGGATTAAGGTCCTTTTGTGGACGTCATTATGGCCAATGCCAAAGACAAATTGGAAATTTATTGTTATTATCAAAGGAGAGTGAGAGGTAGAAAGGAAGCAAGGAAGGAAGCAAGGATGTTAGCAAAGCAGGAAGGATAGTTGGCGTACCGCTGAATATGCATAATAAAAATGTCAATCAATGAACTGCAACGCGCTGTCCGCTGAGTGGGATGTGCGAGTCCTGTGGGTCCAGTAAGTCCTGCGAGCGCCTCTGTTCGCATGTCTGTAAATACGGGTCAGTTTCGACTATAATTGAACATAAACATTGCATTCAAGTAGTAATTGTTAAAGTTATTGTGCATACTAATCCCCAAACGAACAGAACTCAACTGGAGACAGGACACAGGACACAGGACGAGGTCGCCAGCAGCATCGTTAAAAAAGGACATTTGTATGCTGAGCATTTTGAGAAGAGTTTGGTGTAGTTTTCCCAGGCATTCGTTTAAGCCGAGTTGAATTTGGCAGTGCTGCCAGGCCAAAAGACAACGTTCTGCCTCATTTTGTTGATTCAAGGACTTTGGCAAACGGCAAATGGGAGCATGAAAGTCATAGAAACATCAAATGGTAAATTTGAATTGGCTCTGACTTGGAAAATTGCATTGCAATAGGTAAATAAACAGAGTTTAGGAGAATGCAATCAAAAGAATCCATAACAACTCGGAAAATATGTTGTTGAGATGGGATAAGCATCGTTAGGCCAAAGCAGAAGGAACTGAAGGAGAAAGAGAAGGAGGAGGAGAAGGAAAAGGATGTGTTTAATAAAGCCATCTGAGCCATGGGAGAAAATATGCTTAGATACGGATTTACCATGGTATATGGCCTCTGAATTAACTGCTTATTCTTTAGTTGGACAATAAAGGAGAGAAATGTGAGTTTTAAGGACTTTGAGCATAGCTTATGATTGCCTGAGACTTGTCTCATAACTTAAGCACAGGACTGTATTATATATGCTCTTTATTTAAGCTAAGCTATGAGGAAAAACTTAGTAACAATCGTATTTTAAATGATCATGGACACGTAATTGATCTTCATTTTGTTCTTTTTGTAAAAACTTCCGAAAAAACGGATAATTTTTGATGACAACGATTTCTGCCTACTTTTATTTGTTGCCTACTTTTCTCGGTAGTGTAGCATGCCTCAAATTTGATAGAAATCTGGTTTTTTAATATAAACTTATTATATTTATTTGATAACCAATGATATCCTTATAACTATATGACAAGTGTGTATCAGCAATGGCTGCCAGGACCCTCAGCTAAATATAACCTCATATTTTTCCATTATAATTGGAGAAAGGCGATTTAAGTAAAGAACTATACCCAGTTGAGATCTGAAGATTCCAGATCAGTCTGGTAAAAAATACACAATAATTAAATCAGGGTTTTTAAAAGATTATTGCTTATATTAAATATAATATTTATAATAAGTAATGCATACGCCTAGTGGGTTTTTCCTTTCACATATGAAACCAAATGATGAAACTCAAGGAACAACTCCTGCGACTTATAAACGTTTCAGGACTCTGGCCTGCATCTTTGGCACGATCGTTTTATATTCTGGGAAGCTGCTCGACAGACGCGCCCCTGAATTCGATTAGGCCACACAACAGGCTAGAGATCCTTGCGCAGGACAACTGACTGTGCGAGTGGTTGGTGGAAATGTGCTGGGAAAAACCAGACGTAGTTTAGACACGGAACTTTGGCGTTGGGACAAGTGCAACAAAAGTCGCAGTCGCGAATGCGTTAAGCAATTCAAATGAAAATCCGCAATGCAGCGGAAGGAGCAAGGACACCTTCCTGTGGGAAACAAGTGCGGAAATTCCTGGCGCGCACATGTGCCGCGCACATGTTGCGGGAAAAACGATGTCAGCCGGAGGAATTTCCCAGCTCTGAAACTGAGGCTGAGAACTAAGGATAGCCCGCCCACGCCCACGCCCACAGGCCATGACTGTAATTATGATTACCTGTGACTTGCCCCGGCACTGTGACTGCGACTGCGACTGTGACTGGGAACTGGGATTGGGACTTGGGACTGTGGCATTGTGGAGTTGCTGCGTGCCTGGGACGTGCCTCCCAGAGCTGAGGGAACGTGGGAAAAAAGGATTTACGATGCTGGCTCGGCTGCCCCGGGCTGATGACGTGCCTGGTCACGGTCATGGTCACTATTTGTGAGTTTGTGTGCGGGTTTACCTGTTGCCTGCACATGTTAAAAAGTCATCATAAATCTCAGCCAAGTGGCAGAAACACTCTGTCTGTGTGTGTGCGTTAGATTTGGTGTGAACTATCTTCAATGTTGGCCGAATCACGTGGAAAACATTTTCACTTTTCATGTGGCACAGTCTTAGAAAAACTTAACTCCCTCGCAGCTTGCCGTGTTTGTCTTATCTATCAAATCTGTGTAAATTCCCGGCTTATCATGCAAAACACGTACCCATATTTGATCCTGGTCCCAAGGCAACTCTTGAGCTGCTGCTACTCCTTTTGTGCAACATTTCGTTGCCCTTCCCGTGAACTGTATTCCCCTTGGCTTAGCCTGCCTCCGGATCACGCAAGCACCGTCTAATAATTTGTATAAATATTTATTTTTGCTACCGATTTTTATCTACCATGAAACACTTCCCTCTCTCTCTCCCTCTTCCTCTCCCTCCTTCCTCCTTCCTCAGGTGTGAAATTCAATGCCTTTTGGCGTCGATCGCTTACCGGGAAGACAAATCTGAGGAAACCGAGATAGGGCGTCCTTTAGGACATGTTTTGCATTACTGAGCTAAAGCCACTGAGGTTTCTCTTTATTGATTTGCATTTTTCGTTGATTCGTGTTGGGTTTTTAAATAGAATTCACCTGCTCTGGAAAGTATTCCCTCTCAGAGACATCTGTCAGTTGTTGTTGTGATTCAATCTTGGCACGCTTCAGCGAATACGATCGCAACCCTTGAGACATGACTTTATCTATAGAAATACCTCTTTTATAACTCATTCCAAACTAGGTAGAAAGAGTTAAAAGTATCTACGAAACATTTTGCTTCAAGTAAGGTTGCTTTGGGAAATTTCGCTTGACTTTTTCCAATATATAACATTCTCCGATCGTTATGAAATTTCATACCATAAGTGAATAGCTTACTATAAATATACGTGTACCAAAAATCAAGACTCTATAATATAATTTGTGGATGCAGTTTATTTTTATCGATTTCCGGGGTTGAGGATGGAAAATTCATACAATAATTTAGTGTCTGTATTTCTTATGATCCCAGAGATTCATTCGAGTCAGCTGTTGATGTTGATCATAGCATAACATAGTATGAATATGACACCTTATTTATAGATTCCATTTCAAAAATATTTTCCTGACTATACCGTTCCGATTTAAAACAAAAGAAGACGTCTTAAGGTTTATCAGAAGTGAAGGGCATTAATATGTTTTCCTAGAACGGAAAGCCTTTCTCAAGATTTCAACACAAAGTGATCTTTGCGGTAGGTTTAGTCAGTAAGATTGGTAATAACGATGAATCATACCGTTATACGTTGCTCAACGCAGATGAATAACTAAGCGAGCATTTGTGCATAATCATCAAGGTCTCGCAATTCAATCAATGCGATACGGCAACAAAAGCAAAACTTGGATATTAGTCAAAAACGGCAATTGCCGGGTTATTTATATATGTATATTTAGACATGTGTGTGCTATGAATGGTATCAATGGAATGCGCCCAAGAAGTTTGAATGAAATGAATTCAAGTTTCAAGTACCGGATTTGGTAAACATGCATGTTGCAGACTGCAACAACACTGTGCCGTGCGTACTCTTATACTGCTGCGCTCTCGAACCAGAAAACGAAAACACAACATGTTCGAGCAGCCATATTCTGGCTCTCTTCATTTTCAAATTTCAATATATGTGCAGAGAACTGGTTATTTAAGCCATAAAATAATACATGTAGTTTAAAGTTTTTTAATTCAATTGCGTTAAGAACATTTACTTCAACTAAAACTAAAACAAAAGGCCTGCATTTGAGCTGTAGTTGGTTGCAACCGGTTAGTTCGAACAAGTTCGAACTCACTCACCTCACCTGCCTGTGTTTGATGGCAACCCACCCCCAACGAGTGCTCGAGTTGAGCGTATGAGCAGTTGCGCGAGCAGCTACTATTTAAAGAGCCGACTTGCTTGTAGCTGCTTTAGTTGCGTGCGAGACGCGAATGCGAGAGCATCGTGAAGCAAATAAGAAAAGTCAAGAAATACGTTAGCGTGAGACACGAAAATTCAGTTAACGGCCCACGGAACGAACCCTGCCACACACAATAAACAACAAAATTTCGAAAAAAAAATAAGTCGCTCAAAGTGTTCAGGTGTACGTGTGTGTGAATATCAAATACAAATAATATAAAAGCAACAAATATTTCGCTTTATGCTCAAAATGAATTTTATGAGCATTAAAACAAAGTTCAAAATTATTAAAAAGCAACAACAAAAGCAAAGTGAAAAGCAACAACAACAACAATACGCGAACTAACTCAATTGGATTAAAAGCGCATTTTGGATAAATAAAACGCAGGCGATACCAAATATATATATATATATATATATATATATATAACTGAAAGTTATATACATCCATTAAAAAAGGTAAGAAGACCCCCCACAGCACCTTTGACCTTAATGAGACTGGCAAATTGCAATAGAAATTGTCACAGACAGGCAAAAAAAAGCGCTTGCACTCAAATGAGAGGGGAGAGCGGGCAGCGGAGTGCGGACAGCGGGCAGCGTGCAACGTCGCGTAATGAGTTTGTTCAACTCAACAATAGTTGTAGCTGCCGCATGTTGCAGGTCTGTTTTTTAGGGGTGGCAAGGTGCGACGCATAGCAAAAATGCTAAAAACATACAACAACAACCAAGGCGATTACATGTGTGGCGATCAGTGCTGCCAGCCTTTGAGAAAAAGCTCATTTTAGTGGGAAAAAGCTAGATGCAAGCTAGAGTTTAGCTATATTAGTTAAAAAGTAGCTAGAAATTTAGAATAATTACAAAAAAACTGTTTCTGCTTTCACATTTTCTCGCTTATAAAAAAAAATAGTAAATGTGGCAACACTATTAGCTGCAACTGCCGCAGAGTGAGTGCAACTGTGGCAGGGTCATGTGAAACTATGCGGCGGCAATTGAAGATTGACCAAGAGCTCGAGCTGCTCGAGTTAAATTCATTTATTGCATTTTTAGCCATTGTCTGCTGCAGTTGCACATGCAACACGCAAGCAGCAGCAACAACAACAACAACAGTTGCAATATTTTATGCTTTTCGGTTATTTGGTGCAACTTGCGCAAAATGTAAATTCCGTTAAAAATTAATTAATTAATTAATTAATAAGCAGGCGGCTGCGATTTCGTGTTATATTGAAATGCAACAACAAATACACCAACACCAACACTAACACAACACGCTGCTGCTAGGCAACCAAGCAAGACAACAACAAACACGGCAAGAAGTGCGCTTTGAGCTTCCCATACGCTTTGAGCGCGCGCCCACACACAAACAACTCAAGCATAAGCATAATTACAACAACAACAGTGCGTAGCTTTTGAGTGTGACTTGAAAGTTGAGTCGCTGATATTGTACGTGTGTATGCGTGTGGGTGGGAGGAAGTGAGCGTTGCTTAGCTTTCAATGCTTTACGTGCATTTGTATGTATGTGTGAGTGTGTGTGTTGTGCAAGGCGTTAAAATTTGAAACTTTTGCCTATTGTTGAGCGACTTAAAACAGAATTTAAGTCAATTGAGGCGTGCAAATGTGAGCGAGCACAAAGAGCGCGTAAAGAGAAAGAGAAAGAAGATTTCAATTGAATACAGTTTTTATTTGATTTCTTTTCTGCAGTAAAAATGTCATTAGTGTTTAGTGTTGTTGTTGTTGTTGTTGTTGTTGTTACAAACTGTTGGTAATTGAAACGAATGCGATTAACATAATTTGAAAATCTCTATGTCTGTGTGTGTGTGTAGTAGAAGAAGAAAAAATTACAATAATTTCGGTTATTAGCTGATTGGTTGCCCATTAGCGAGGCGGCCTTCTGCTAATGCTGTTGTTGTTGTTGTAATTTTAAAAGCCATTTAGGTTATGTCAGCATATTGGACTTGGACTTGAAATTGTGCAATTGGCCAGTAAATGCTGCAAAACTTCAAACATTAAATGAATATAACATGAAAACATTACATAAAAATAGCTTAGGCACCCTAAACACAGCCCATAACAGCAAAAACAACAACAACAACAACTCAAACCGAGTGGAGTTCCGTTTGAGAGAGAAACACAAGCACAGCAGACAGACAGACAGAAACGGAGACTGAGACACGTCAGAGACGTGGGTGGGTGGGGTAGACAAGAAGTGACGTCGTCTTCGTCATCGCCTTTCAACTATGTTCCAATGTGTGCGCCTTTGGCTAATTTTAGTAGCTCACTGAGAGGGGGGTGGGGAGCTGGCAGCTTATAAGAGAACATATAAGAGAGAGAGGCTATCAAATTTAATGGGCCTGAGACAGGAGATGTTACTGCTGACCCACATACATACATACCTACTACATGTACATGTGTACGTGTATACACATACAAACAAGCAGACACGGCGGTAGGGGAGGGTTGGCTACTGCTGCAAGCGGAAGAAGCCAGAAGGTGGGGGGCAGCAGCAGAGACTGGGCTCTAGGAATGCAAGTCGCAAGTTCCGCAGAGATATCTACATATAAACAAACTGAACGAACACAAAATGTTCAAGTTTTGTAATTGTTGTTGTTGTTGCTACATATGTATATATGTAGTTGTTGTTGTTGTTGCTGTCGGTGTTGCATTGCGCTCGTTTTATGAATAATTTATGCACTTAATTGATTTTTGTTTATTGTACGCTACAGTTAATTAATTATAAACTTTTCACTTTCAGTTCTAGGCAGAAGAAAACACAAGCAAAGCAAAGCAAAGTAAAGAAAAGACTTTTGTAAGGCGCATCAAAATGGAAGCCACAACAACAAACAGCACAGAAAGCCACATAAAGCTGCAGCTGGAGGAGGAGGAGGAGGGGGAGGAGTTGCCACAAACGTTGGCAACAACGGCAACCATCATTGACATTCCAGTGGCACCTGCAACCTTCTCCAACGCCTGCTCCTCCTATGATACAGACTGCAGCACCGCAAGCAGCACCTGCTGCACCCGCCAGGGCGAGCACATTTACATGCAGCGCGACACTTCGCTGCACAAGCTGCCAGCGCCAGCGGCAGTGGCAGCAGCACCAGCTACAGCAACAACAACAGTTGCATCCACATCCGCAGCTTGCAACCTGCCGCCGCTGGAGTCCGATGAGCTAACGATGCTCAAGTTTGAGCACCGCAAGCACTGGCCATGGTTCATTCTGCTGATCTCTGTCATTGAGGTGAGTTAACAGTTACACATGCGTATAACGCGCGAAAGATAAGAAAGTATAAGTATAAGTAAAGTATAAGAATGCGATACTCTCCGCTCGCTTTCTTAACTTCCAGCGGCAATTGTCCTAGGGAATGAGAAAAGCTTTTCGCCTGACGAATAAATAGGAAGAGGAATCGAAATCAAACTCTCTAGTCCGATTCCATTTCTAAACATGCCATGTTCTATACCAAACGTTCCAAAGTTGGACTTTGGCCGCAGTGAAATCATGTAAAAGCACAACTTACCGTTCCAATTCCGCTTGTTTTCACAAAAATGTGTTGAAACTCTTAACGCTTGGTTGTTTTTGGCATTCGCTGGCGGAAAAACAGCAGCATTCATAGTTAATGTCATTATGGCTGTTGTAGTTGGTAATTTATTATGTATTATTATATCAAAGAACCGCAAGATGCAATAAAATTCGTTGAAGAACTTTACAAATTCACAACTTCCAACTAAAAGCGATAAAATTTGCTGCTTTCTTTTGCGCACTTCTTGCACACAAACAAACAAACACTGGCACACACACACACGTACACAAATCCATAAAGCAGCGTAAGAAGTTTTCCGTCTCTGGCTGCCTGCCTGGCGCCCCCAAAATCGATTGTAAACAAGCTAAAAACACTACAAAAAGCACAAGCATAAAAACTAAAAGAAGGCGCAGACACAAAGAGAGAGAGGGAGAGCAAGCGAGTGAGTGAGTGAGTGAACGAGTGAGTGAGTGAATGATGGAGTGAGTGAACTTTAACGAATGCCAAAATCAAGTTGGCAGGACAAAGCCGCACTCCTCATGTTTTGTTGGTATTTATTTGGAACCCAACAAAATTCAACATCGCGTGTTAGACAACAACAACATACTTTGAACATAAATCAGAACAACCCCAATTCCGATTCCAATTCAAATTCCTACTCCAAATGAGATTCCCAATCTTTAACTAACCCCTCAACTATTTGTATTGCCCCCTCTTTGCAGATTGCAATCTTCGCCTATGACCGCTATACTATGCCCGCCCAGAACTTCGGTTTGCCTGTGCCCATTCCTAGCGATTCGGTGCTGGTCTATCGACCCGATCGTCGTCTCCAAGTCTGGCGTTTCTTCAGCTATATGTTCCTGCACGCGAACTGGTTCCATTTGGGCTTCAACATCATCATACAGCTGTTCTTCGGTGTGCCCCTCGAGGTGATGCACGGCACGGCGAGAATTGGTGTCATCTATTTGGCTGGCGTATTTGCCGGCTCCCTGGGCACCAGTGTCGTTGACTCTGAAGTGTTCCTGGTGGGCGCCAGTGGCGGCGTCTACGCCTTGTTGGCCGCACACTTGGCCAACATAACGCTTAACTATGCGCACATGAAGTCCGCATCCACGCAGCTGGGCTCCGTGGTCATTTTTGGTAAGTAAAACAGAAGAGATAGTATAAAAGCTATTTTTCAAAGACTTTTAATAAGAATTCCCAAATTTGGATCGGTTTTCATTCCCAAATTCAAAGAACTATGTCAATTAACCTGTGAACAAACTTTTCATAAGAACTGCCAAATTTAGATCGTTTTTTATCCCCAAAGTCTCTCATCAATCGTCCTTCAGCCTGACAGTCAACTAACCTGAACTCTCTTCTGCTCTTTCTTCTTACAGTCTCTTGCGATCTGGGCTATGCTCTCTACACACAATACTTTGATGGAGCTGCTACGCCAGCGTTCACCAAGGGCCCCCAGGTATCCTATATTGCGCACCTGACGGGCGCCCTGGCTGGTCTGACTATTGGCTTCCTGGTGCTAAAGAACTTTGGGCATCGGGAGTACGAGCAGCTGATCTGGTGGCTGGCGCTGGGCGTCTATTGTGCTTTCACCGTGTTTGCGATTGCATTCAATCTAATTAACACGGTCACCGCACAACTGATGGAGGAGCAGGGCGAGGTGATCACACAACATTTGCTGCACGACTTGGGTGTGTCCTAAGCAACAAAGCAGCTCAAAAAGATAGTTATAAAAGCGCCCAAAACAGAAGAAATTATTATGAAAATCCAGGAGAGATACATAGACAGATAGAAAGAAAATAACAAAAATAAAAACAAAAAGAATAGAGTTAGAAAGTCCACTCGATAGAATTTTAGTTCAAAACTAAATTCGAAATTCGTTCGGCTTCAGTTATCGTTCCGTTCCGTTCCGTTATCGTAAACGCGTTTCATTTCCAACATTTCACGCAACAATCGAAAGCAGAGCAACAACCGAAACGAACCGAACCGAACCGAACCACTCTAAGAACGGGCCGAAACGTGTAAACAAATGTTGTGATAGAACCAAAGACTGAATTTATTTTGCGTGTAAAAACCCCCCCACCCTCAAAAGAGCCTCCCCCCTACAAAAAAAAAGCATAACTAATCGCCTCTTGCTATGATTTCCTATACAATGTTTATAATTTAATGTTTATTATTTTTTTTGTTCGTTTTAATTATGTATTTATTGGCAGCGTTTAGTTTGAATACAATTTGTGCTGTCTATTTAACTTATTAATAGGATTTGCGATTAAATCCTAATGAATTTAATCAGAAACTTTGTTTATATTGTAGTCTATTTAATTATTTAAATAAATATGCGCGCCCCGCGAGTTGGCGTGCTTCCCACACTCTAGAATCTAGAAACAATAATCTAGATATATATAGTAACTAGCCTATAACAAATTGTTTCGAATTGTATATGTATATAAATATTAAGTCGCACACTAGTCAAAAGCAAAAACCACAGCAAACAGTAATTAAATTAAATTAAATTAATTAAAGCCACATAATGCGTTCAAAATTACAAAATAGCACAGAAAAACACACACACACAAAATATTAATCCCATGCAAAGTATAAACTAAATACTATATAACTAAAACAAACTGAAAAGCCAAAGAAAATAATAATCAAAGTAATTGTAATACAAAACTACAAAAAATGCGAGCATTTTTCAAAGAATTCAAATTCAACGGCTAATTCTGAAAGGAATTAAACCATAATAAATTACAAAAAATATATTTACGAGCAGTTAGTTAGCTCGTCACGTAAATACGATTATTATGACATATATTCACTCTTGATATATACTACAAATGAAATCTAGCGTAAAAGTCAGCAAAGCGTAAGCCAAAAATCCCAACAAATAATAAAGCTAAGCTAAAGAAATCCAATAGTTGTGACCACCCCTTGTAACCCCGTAACCCCTTGTACCCATTATCAAATATATATGTAATAAAAAATATGTAAATGAACAACAAGACAGCAAAAATAGCAATGAAAAACAACAACAACAACTAAAAATATATAAACAAGATATTAAAATTTGAACAAAATAAATGTCTAAATTATAAATGAATTTCCATGTTTCCTTTTTTCCATGCAATTTGGGTTGGGCAAGTTGAACTTTAACCCAAGGGCTGCTCTCTGTGGGAAAACTCATTTGACAGCCTGAATAATGTAACAGGACTGAGAGTCCTACTTCAAAATGGATGATGTTTATAAAGGACCTAAATGAATTCATTCAACTTTATGGTGGGTCAATAAACATTCCGCATTTAAGAATGTCAAGTTGTCTGTTGGGTTCAAAGGAATCCAAAAAAAAGTGGTTCTTACCCGTATAAATTTGGGTTTTTATATATGACAACATTTAAGATAACTTTCATTATTTATCAGCCAATTATGTCTGCATTTTGGGCTCCATTTATCATGTTTACATTAACATTTATTCTAAATTGAACTCAAACTCGAAATTACTGCCAGAACTTACCGTGCAGTTAATACACATTGTAAACTTCAGTGCAGCGTTGCCAGTTTACAGTGCATGGCGTTGCCACACAGTTCTTACATTTAATTATGCTGATAATAAGAAAACGATCCACAATTTAACTGCAGTTTATAGATAACTTTACGATATCTAATGAAGCCCTTATGTAAACATAGGGATACAAGAAGTAGTAGTTAGGTATATTGATTTGTAGATCGAATAACCATAAAGTAAGCAATCATAGAAGTTAAATATATAGACAGGTAGATTGAATAGCCATAAAGTAAGCAATCATAGAAGATATTACAAAGATAATACTTAAAGTAATTAGATTTCAAAGGGAACTTGACAACAGCGACTTGCCTTAAGATGATTTCATTCAATCCATCAACAATGAAATCTATTGAGCGTGTCCTAATTCCTTTTGCAATTAAGTATTGATATATGCACATAGATAACTTCATGTCAATTAAACATTTAAGGATTATCCACAATTTTGCATATTCAAGAAGCAAATAAAATGATTAACATGACATTTGCCAGTGGACTGACTCTGGCATGCATAATCAGAAACGCTTGAATGCAATTGCCAATTATGTATTTTCAAATTTGTAATGAAACTTAGCCAATTATATTATATAGTACACACACACAGATAGAGATTAGTGTATAATTTAATGGAGCTGGGAGTCAAGTGCAAGAGGTTTGGGATTTGTGGCATTGTCATTGTCGAAATGTCAGTGCAAATCAGTGAAGCAAGAGGCATGCCCCTAAACAACATTGGGGGCGGCGCAGCGCCCAGTTAAGCATACAGCATCTTGGATAGTAACCCCCTACTACCCCCCTTCTACCACAGCGCTGAGCAAACAGCTGAGATTTATGTGTAGCAGAGTCAGACAGAAGCTGCCGCCTCAAATTGAAATTCAGGCAAATGTCAACGGCAGCAAACGTTGCGTCGCGTCGACAGACGCCAGGCGACTTGAGCGAGCCAAAAAAACATTAAAAAAAAGTCCACATAAATAACGCGACCATCGGGCGTCGGTCATCAAGTAGCCGTTGCCCCGATTCTGCCACCCCCTCGCGCCCTGCCAGCGCCTGTCACTGCTGTGTGTCCCTGGCAGAAGCCCGTTCGGCTTGTTTCTGCGAATGGCAGGTGCAACTCAATCAACGCCGCCGCGAGGCAGCAACGTTGCGATTGCGATTGCGATTGTTGCAAGGCATCTGGCGAGTCAGCGGGCAGAAGCAGCAACAGCAGCAGCAGCAACAGCAGCAACAGCGGCAGCAGCCCCAACGCCACCTGCCAAAAGTTGGCAGAGCTTTGACTTTATTTGGTCCAAAGGTGAAGCCGTTCTCGAGTGGCGCAACTGAGGAAGCTGCCTGGAAGCTGCATACTTCAAGTGGGTATCAAAGATCAACGATCGCAAGAGGGCAACCCGAAGAGCCGCTCAAGTGTTGCCATTTTTACACGGCCAAGGAGTGCAATATTATTACAAGTCTAATGCCAACAAACAAGTAGTTAGTAGGAAAACAAATACGAGTATTAAAGTTTGCATAAGAGCATAGGAAATCCTATGAAGACCATAACTTGTCGGGAAATCACCGCTGTAAAGCTACTCAGAGCCACAATCTTCAGCAATCAGGTTGCAGTTTCTTCGAACACTTGTTAAGGATCTTCAAGTCTATTTCCGAACTTTACTGCTTTCCGATTACCAAAGGAAAATAAAACTATTGTAGTTTATATTGAGTAATCGTTGGAACAGAAATCTCTTATTCTTATCTTATCTGGCTTGTCAGATATTCACACAGCTAGGGACTTTTCATCCTATATTTAGGATAACTTCTATTGAGCATCCGATAGATCATTAGCACGTTTCTATCCTATCTTTCTATTTGTGAAATAATTACAGCCAAATCTGAATGAGATATTTCTGTGATTGGTAAGCTTTAAAAGAATCCTTTACCCACAGACTTTTCTTTCTACTTTTTACCGAAGCGAAATCAACGTAAGTATTATTGGTCCCGTTTCTAAGGACTACCTTTTCCTCCACTCACTCAGGCACTTAGAACACAAGCGTCTAACAAAGGACCACCTCTTAGCACGGCTATCAAAGCGTATCCTTATCACATAACAACTCCATAGCCCAGTCATTTGATGTGACCCTGAATGGCAATTATCCCTTGATGAGTGGCAGTGTTGGCTGCTGAGCAAGGGTAATGAAAGGCAATGCACGGTAATATCCCTGCATGTAGCACCACATCCTTGTTGCTCTCGCCCAGCATTTGTACTCAATTAGGTGGCTATCAACCTGTTTGTGCTACCTGAGCACAAACCAAGCACAAGAGTCATTGAGTCAAGCGGCTACTGGGCAGCAACCCATCCAAGTAGCTGCTCCGTGGGGCGCTAATTGACAGGATAGACAGCAAAGGCAGAAGGAGAGAATCAGAGTGTGAGGTATCATATCATGTCCGGCATCATATCTATTCCCAACATTCACAATCAAAAATCATACAAGAAATAACTTTCGAGGGGATCTCGCAGCAGCAGCTTGAGACGTAGTGCATCCATATCATTCATGTAATAACGCACCAGACGCTTCTCCCGTATGAAGCCCAGACTATCGTACAGATTCAATGCCGCCTTGTTGGTCATCTCCGTTTCCAGCACAACCTCCTCCACATTGAATGCCATCATTCGCTCAATGGCCTTCTCCACCAGCGTTGTGCCTATCTTCATCTTACGATAGGACGGCTCCACAGCCAGCATGGCAATATATCCCTGGTGCAGGCACTTCATGGTCTCCAACTTGCAGACAATCACCCCCACATAGCGTGCCCCATGGCGGGCAAAGATGCAGAGCTCGGGCCAATTGTAGACGAAGTAGCGATAGGTGTAGATGGAGTACGGCTCGGATAGCTCCTTGTCGATCAGATTTTGTATGGCCTGCAGCTCGGCTTCCTCATTGAATGTGGTAAAGGTGATCTCTGGCGGCACTTGATTGGAATCCTCCTGGATTTCCATTAATTCACCCATATTTAGTTGTTTTAGTAAATTTTCAAAATAAAACTAGCTAAATTGCCAAATTGAAATTTCGAAAACTGACGTGTTTGTCAACTGGGATAGCATGGAAACGACCTTGCAAAGTAGCTACAGCTCCATAGTAGCAGTTGACACCCAGTTTGCTTTGTTAGCCCGTGAGCTGTGCCAATTAAGCGGCACACCCCTTCAGGTGGTGTCCGTCCCCCCCCGCTGACACACACACCTGGGATTTCAGCATGTGAAAATTATGAAAATGTCTGCCACAACGTTGACAGTTGCCTCCGCCCCCAAAACGCGAATCCTTTGTTGTCTGCGCCGGCATACAGTAACGGTTATGCGAGTGGATACACATATCGCCGGCAGGACCTAAATTGCCAGCAGGCACGCATAGGTGAAGTCGGGGAAGTCGGTGAAGACGGGGAAGTCACGGACGGTGTCAGCCAGCGCCTTGTGCATAAATGAAAACTAATTTTGTCTATTACGTGGCGTTGATTGTCCTGGCTATGTGGAGCTTCAAGTCGCAATCTGAGTTCTGATGAAGCCACAATGACCTCATATGGCTGGACTGGCTGGACTGGCTGACCACTGGACAGTTGTCGATTGCAACAAAGTCCTTGCGACATAAAGGCAATTAACCTAAAAGGCTCCATAAAGGCCACGGCCCATATCCTGAGCCTGCCAGGAAATTCAATATGACGGCGCCGCCACATTTTGGGGCACATTGAATAGTTTAGCCTTGGCAGTCAGTACCCACAGCTTGTGTGGCTCTTTGATTTGCGTCCTGGCAATGGGTTGAGCCTCCGCAGTCAGCTTCGCATTTCCTGCGCTAATTTGTTAGCTTTCTCAGCTCACGTTTCTGGCAACCTCATCCTTGCTTGCGTGTAAATGAAATCCTTGCCGATTCTGCGTTGTTTGTGGCCACACTAGGAGCCCTATTATTTCCACATTTGTGTCGCCTTTCACATATTTTTTATAATTACTTCTGCAGCGACAGCAAAGCGTTTAGCTGGCAGTCCTTTTCGTCCTGGCAGCTAGGTCAAGCGGCAGTTTCTTTGTTGCTTTCAGTGGCCAGCTTGCCACTTGTTTTCTAAGCATATATAAAATATTCAGGTTGCAAACATTAATTATACCATGAGGACACTCCACAGCCAGGATACTGCAGTGCCACAAGCACTTAATGAAGCGTTTACCTGCAGCAAAAGGAGCAAAAAAACTGAAAGCTGAAAACCTGAAAACCGAAAACAGAAAACACAAAAAGTGCCTTCAACAAATTTCCATATTTGCCGGCGCCGGCGTCGAGTGAGATAAATGGCAGAGTCCTGGAGAGCTGGCTACTCCACCTGAGTTTGCTATTGTCAGGAGAGCAGTGCAGTTTATTAAAAGTTAACTGCGAATATCCCCAGGCACAGTCCGAGCTCACTTTAGTTTAGATTGCCTGCTCCTTGCTCCTCGCATCTGAATCTGATTCTGTTCGGTTTCGGTTTCTGCTGGCTCTACATTCCTGGCCACAATATTTCAGTGGGCCTTATGACAGGTACAAGAGACCTTTGATAAGCATGCATTGGACATGGACAGTCATCCGCAGTTTGTGTTCCACTGTCGCAGATAAAGTGCCTGCTGCCCAGTCGCGGCGACAACTGTGAGATACTTTTCCATCCACGTCGTCGTCGTCGTCGTCGTCGTCATCGCTGTCATCACAGAAACAAAAGCCCAGGCAGAGCCACAGACGCAGGTTGATTTCTGCGTCGCGTGGGTTGCACCGTCCGCAGTTTACATGGTCACCTGTTCCTGCCTCCGCGCTCTCCGCACTCCCAATGCCCTCTGCTCGTTCGCATTGTTCGCCTCTTCAGTGGAATTCCTGGACAGCCGGGACAGCAGGACACGGCACACTGCTGTTGTTGTTGCTTGGAGCGTGTGCATGAATATGTCAATGTAATGATCTGCTCGTTGTACTTCGTATCTGCTGAATTACATAAATATTAACTTGTACTTTTTATAAACATGTTTGCCGGCCAGCAGTCAGCAGTCCAGCAGCCAGAGCCAGCGAAGGACAAGCTCTGTGTGCTCTGGCTCTGTAGGCTCCTTCTTATTGATATGATTTATTTACTGGCTCTCAATAAGCTCATCGAATTTTCAAGCCATCGCATAGAAGTCAATTAAAATATTACATCGATTCTTAATTCATTTTACCTAATCACTAGAATTCTTCTTCATAAGAAATTTTTCGGTTAAGTTGTAGAATATCGTGAAATTTGTCATCCTTAACATAGGAATCAGTGTCTTGCCTAAGAGTTTCTTTTTAATCCGATCGTTATACAATTGTCTTTATGGGCTTACAACATACTTCAAAATGTGTAGGACATTAGGGTGTTAACAAAGGAAAATAAGAAACTTAGGTATATGAAAATCTACAAAGGAAATTAAGGGTGTTCGTAAATCTAATCAATTCTGAAAAGAGTTAACGAAGAGAGTCAATATAATTTATAGAAAGACAACAATAAGTTGACTAAGCAATGCCTGTTGAGATTCTGGGGTCGCAGATCCTGGGTCTATATTAATTTCTATCTCGGAGTTGTAAAGAAGTTTCTTGGCCGGGGTACAAATCTCAGTCTAGCCAACGTTCTGTTTACAAGAATATTTGTAAATCGCTGGGGCACTGAGAAGCGGGGTTCGTAGACAAGCCAAATACCCTAATTCCACCGGCTACACTATTCTACACAATCTCCACCTAATGATGACCGGGTTGAAACCTCAGTCGCACTCCGCCTAGTAATAGCCGGGCTAAAGCCGCGGACACACACTTCCTACTAGTGACCGAGCAAAAGCCTCCGTCGCACTCCGCGTACTAGTGGCCGGGCAAAAGCCTCAGTCGCACTACACCTACTAATGGCCGGGCAAAAGCCTCAGTCGCACTACACGTGTACTAGTGGCCGGGCAAAAGCCTCAGTCGCACTACACCTACTAGTGGCCGGGCCGACGCCTCAGTCACACTCTGACTCCCTCACACTCACAAGCCTTAAGCCAGCAACTGACACTCACACTTTTGCACTTGCACTTTTGCCGCCAGAGTACACTACTCTACATGTCACTATGCGAGGGGGGGTGAGGGGTTAGATTAATTATTAGGCAGAAGTAAGCAGTTATTAAACCTGCTTTTACTTAAATTATAAATTATTAGTTAAATATTACGAGTAAAGATCACTTACTTGTCCTCTCGCTTATTCCTCCTATTCCTGTTCTTTTCACTATGCTCCGTTATTTTTCACACGCGACTTACTAATCGATATTCGCACGCACGTCCGTTCACTTGTATAGTCAAACTTACTCTCTAGCTCTTCGCGGCCAAGCCGCGCTCTAGCCTCCGTCACCTGAATCGGTTGACACTGCCTTAGAGCTTTCGCTCTCACGAGCGACGCGCTCTAGTGGCAGGATCGGGCAACCGATAAGCAGTGCATGCTTGCGGTGGTCCAGGCCGTTAGATTCAAATTTGGCGCTCCGTGCGCCTTTTGAATATTAATTAATTAATAAATGAGGGGTATCTTTTGCAACCACTTAATAACTATTACTAAAAACTACAAGCCTACATATAAGCCTAGCGCTTCTTGCGCGTTATCCATCTATGCTGTGCTTCTTGCACATAACAACCTAATATCTATTTCATAACAAATTAGTAAAAATAATAGCTGTTGTGAGGCGATCCGGGAGGACTCTCCCCACAGAGTTTCGAGTTATTTCATTTATAAAAGCTCAGAGCTGGGCGTGAAATGGAACAAATTGGTACGACCAGCATTAATCAGCGTCAATTGAATCCTTTGTCCAAGCAAGCGCGTTAGCTCTTTTTCCTACTGTTCCTATTCCTGCCCCAGTTCTGGGGCGCAGTTGGGCCAACAGTTTATTTGCTTATATCATTTTGGACAGCGTTGTTTTTGTCCATTCTCCATTGGATTTGCTGGCTGTTTTTTGTGCTGACAGTGCCTGACGGATGACTAACGGTGAAATATGCTCAGACAAACATAAATTCGTGTCCTCCGGGATTTGTTAGCTGCAGGAGCGCGTCAATGCGAGCTGTTTCGCGTGTTTGGGGTGGGCATTTGGAGTGAGACGTTGACGTTGCCGTCAGAAACACGAAAAAAAAGTCAACTTGCAACTTGCTGGAGTGAAGGTAGATCCGACAGGCAGCCTTATCCCAGGTGCGTGCACGTAACTGTCATGAAAATTCCAAAGTTTTTCGCTTTTCACTGTCAAAACAAAGCCCGC
Organism: Hirtodrosophila histrioides; assembly: GCA_037075165.1. Classification (NCBI taxonomy): domain Eukaryota; kingdom Metazoa; phylum Arthropoda; class Insecta; order Diptera; family Drosophilidae; genus Hirtodrosophila; species Hirtodrosophila histrioides. The sequence continues at coordinate 622,241 of JBAMCL010000065.1, forward strand.
TCCTGTCGGCACGCAAGAAGGCAACGGCTTGGATAAGGATGGATATGACGTATATGGTTATAGTACTATGCTCAGATCTTTTATCGCACCTAGATATTTCGAAGTTTGCGTGCCTTGATATATGCACATATGTAGATAAAATCAAATATTTCTAACTTCTACGACTCTTGTAACTCTTGCCTGTTGGAATTGCGTGCTAGTCCAAATTGTTTTCACTCAAGCTTGACAATGTCCTCGCTACACGAAATCTTTAACAGCGGCTTATAAACAATAAAATCTGTAACTAACGACCAGTGTGTCCACCCAAAAAGCAGGACAAAATATTGCTAAGCCTTAAACGTATGTGGCAACGCCGCGCGATTGAAATTGAAGGCCAAATATTGTTTCAACTTTGAGCTTCAGCTTCAATGGCGCTCAATTCAAATTCTTATTGATCAGCAGCAATCATCTGAAATAAATATAACTTTAACAAATCAGTATTCTTTTGCTTTATTCAGTTTATTACTTTATGTCCCTTTTCAGGCATGTACAAAATGCACAAAATACAAATATAAATATTCAATTGGTGCTGTTTATATTCACTAAAGCTGGCAGTGATGATTTTTCATAAGGGCAGTTTAAAATGCTATTAATTTGAAACTGTTTTCACTTAACTACTTTACCGATTTGAGGTAGTTTTTGAGAATATCGTTATTCATTGTATATATGTAAGGCCTGCAGTGGGACAGTTCTGAAAATTTAGAATAAATGTTTTGACTTTTTTCCGATTTCGGTTTCAAAATAGCACTTAACAATGTTTATTTTACAGCTTCTTAGTGGGTAAACTTGTAATTAAACTTCTTTAGTCTTATACTTTAATCTAATTATAAGTCTTAAGTTTGTGACTTGCAAATTTCGATTCCCTTGAGCATCAAGTTGATGTATTTTAATCTAATCAGTTCAGATTTCTTGTAAATGCATTATTTCTTATCAATTTGAATTTGATATTCAAATTTTGTACTTTTATACGAGACGTACATATCGAAAAATTCTAATCGGACATTAGAACAAATTGCGTTGACTGCGTAAAGAAGACGATTGTCTATATTGTACAATGTACGAGTATATGCCTATACATATATATATGTATGTATATTGATCGCGTCTGTACGTTTATTGCACGCAGTAAATGAACTTACAAAACGATAAACAATAAACTATAAACTTATTCACTGTCCAGTTGGGAAACAATAAACTAAATAACAAAAACTTCAACGAATTCAAAAACAAAAATCCATAATCATCTTTAGGAAATCAACAAAATACGAACGTGTCAGCTCAGCTTCTTTCTACACTTCTACAGTTGGAAGTCATTGTAATAGGTCTCGGTGAAGCGAATCTTTTCCACACGCATGTTGAACAGTGTTACACCGTTGAGCACATTGAAGGCAACGGCAAAGACAACGCAGGCCATGTAGGTGCCGAGTGCGATCCACCAGAGAAGCTGATCGTGCAACTTCTGCTCGAAGTTTTTAAGGACAAGCAGACCGATGGTGAGGCCCGCCACAGCTCCAGCCAAATGCGCCACATACGAGACGGCCGCTGAGCTGGCGCCAACCTGTCCTGGCAGTGAATCCTCGCCGGCATAGCGCGCATAAATGGCAAACCCAAAGTCAAAGGAAGCTGCGAGCGAAGTATCAAATCCTTACAATACTAGATCAAACTACAGGCAGTGTGAATCAAAGAACTTACCAAAAATGAGTATAAATGCCAGTCGCACAACGCCGTAGCGCATCTGGTGGTAATTGAGCAGCACATTGGCCAGATGCGCTGCCAACAAGGCATAAACGCCGCCGCTGGCGCCCACCAGCAACACCTCCGGATCGAAGATGCTGGTGCCCAGGGAGCCGGCCAGCACGCCCGAGAAATAAATGCAGGCGATGCGCGTCGAGCCATGGACCATCTCCAGCGGCAGGCCAAAGAGCAGCTGCACGGCCACATTGAATCCCAGATGGAACCAGCCAGCATGCAGCACCATATAGAGCACAAATCGCCAGATCTCATGACGCTTATCAGGCCGATAAATAAACATGGAGTCGGTGGGTATTGGTCCCGTTAGTGCCGTCTCTCCCGTGGCCATCGTATGATACACAAAGAAGCCCAGCTGTTGAAGTGGCAAAATTCCGCTTAAATTAAAGGTTAGCATTATGATTATATACACACCTCTACGATTGTGACCAGTATTATGAAAAAGGGCGGCGGAAAACATGTATACCGATCCGCATAGTATTTGCGATCGCGCTCCTCCGGCAGCACCTCCACAGCGACCGCGTGCACCATCTTCCTGAAGAGCGGCGGCTCACTAAGCACCAGCTGAAAGTCGTTCTCAGAGCACACTTCCCGATCCCGCTGGTGTACCGCACATTTGAAGCTGCGCGTTCGCTTGCCGCTCATCTGCGAAGAGACCACAAATGTTATAGATAAGAAACTGCAATCAATCAGAAAAGTATTGGACTATAGCTCAGCGGATTGGAATCAGCTTATCAGGTATATATGTATATATTTGTCAACAAAGCAAGCTGAGCTATTTCATAAGCGTGCTTTCAGAGTGGGCAAAGCAGCGGATATCAGTCAGCGATTAGTTCTGCTGAACGCGCTCGATGTCAGGGTTACAACCAAACTTTAAATAGTTTCGCAAGCCAAATCCACAATCAAGGTTTTCCGAATTAAATTTCGCGTATGTTTCGCATGGTTTTTCAACTTGAATGCTTCAGATTATCGATTCACTAACCCGCCTTGCTTGAAAACCAAAATACATATATTATTTAAGTCTTTAAAAACAAAAGCTACAAAGATGAGCATGATAAAACAAGGCCATAGACAATCTGAGTGTTTCCCCACGTTCCAATTGCTAAAAAACAAAAAAAAATCTGCAAACATAAATTTTAGGTCCAAAACTAAACGAGCCATAAAATTATGAAAAACTCAGCTTGGTACTACGAATGACTAGCTAAGCTAGGACTGAGGGACTACAAAACTAAATAATTTTTATTATGTAATTAAGATGTTCACAAAAGATGCGAGCGGGGCGAGCAATTAAGGCCCTCATAAAAACTAACAGCAACTAAACAGCGATGGACTGAAATCTGCAAAAGCCGGAAAATGTACATTGTGTTTAATTAAAACTGAGACTGAGACTGTAACTGAGTACTGAGACTGGGTCTGAGACTGGGTCTGAGTCTGTCACAGGCAGCCAGAAAATCCAAAATGAAGCCTACGCGCAATTAAAATTTGCTATTACGAAACGCAAAAAGGAAATACAAAAACTTTTAATCGAGAGTGCTCTACTAGAATATACTCTATGATTGATTATCAAATGGAATACACGCTTTTCAACTCCTATAACTATGCCAAAACCTAACTGACTTTCATGCGGAATGTTTTTGGATATGGTTTTTTTCTTTAGATTGATTTGACAGTTAAATTAAAGAAATTTAAAAACATTTTTTGAAATTTCTTTATTTTTTTAATTGACCTTGGTCCCCCCCTTACACATTTTCTGAGGTAGTTCCATTTTTGGTAAAATTTCATGGCAAAATTGACCAAATTTGTGAACTTTTAAAAGTTCAAAGTCTTTCATAAGTTCTTCGTAGGCTTTCAACATCCATAACTTTGTCAAAACTGAACCGATTTTCGTGCGGAATGTCTTTTTGTTCATAGGATTTCATATGAATTAGATCCCCACATTCAAAAAATATTATTTTAAGTAAATTTTTTCGAAATTTCAACTAAAATTTACTTGAAAAAAAAAAAATTTCCAAAAATTCAAAGAACGTAATTTTAACTGTGTAAAATGTTTTTAGGTCATAGTTCTTTCTCAAATCATCAAAATTAGTATAAAAAAAAACTTGAGTTTTTAAAATAATTCTAAGGTATTCAATTTTTCGGTCAATATTCAAATTGAAAGGCAATAAGAAAAGGCGAACAAAATACATAGTTACTTCCGCTGGCAACCGCAACATTGTTGTTGTGGTCACGGCGGGGGGGCCGTGGGAGGTAGCAAGTGTCGCTGCCAGTTAGCCGAGCGACAAACAATTATTATTAGTAATTATCATATTTGGTTTAATTGTTGAATCGCCTGCGGGACTTATTTAATATGCAATTTTGTCCTCCCTACAACTCACGCCTACTTAATTGCAGCAAGGTGGCAACGCCACAGAACACAGCAAATATACATACATACATACAAATGCACACAGAAAACACACATGGATAGTCGAGCAATCACAATTATAACGGCATAAATTTACTAACTAATGAACTCATTGAATATTCAAATGACAAAGAAATAAAAAATAGCAGCCTAATAAAAGCACTTACAAACTATTTATGCATGTATATATGTGTGTACTTAAAGCCTACTTACGCAGCGTAATTTTGAATTGGCGCGCCTTAAGTTTTTCACACTAACACAATCAATTACCGGCGGCAACAACAATCTTATAACTGTTTATAGCTTACTAACATAATGCTCAATTATTTATGCATTAAACCACAATTAACATATTTACATAAAACATTTTGCCTAATTTGTAGTATACGAAAAGTTAAACGCCACCTTCAGCGTGCTCGCCTGCGCCGCACTGTGCTTATTTTTGCGATCTTTGCTTTGCTCTGCTTTTCATTGCAAGCGCTGCCCACTTGCTGCCGCCCAGAGCTGCATTAGCCTTATTATGATTTCTCTCATATTCTCTATTTGTACAATTCGTAAATTCAAATGGGCAAATTTTACTTCCGATTTGTCGCTTCCACGTATTAAATTGTTGGCTGTTGTGAATGGTTTTAGCCAAGAACAATGGAACACCCAAATGCATTGTGAGACTGTGATAAATCTGGTTTGGCCAACATAACCTAAGATCAAAGGATGAGGCGGCTACAGAATAGGGCCAATGGCCCAATAGACGCTGCCGGAACATTTCTAACAAATAATTGTTTATCATTTGTTTTGTGACGTGCACGACGGGTGTGCGAATTACATACTAGATTCGTGCCCTGGACCCTGTCCCTCTCGCCCTATCTGCGGCTGAGCCTGATAATGACATTACCAAGCAGCAACGCCGCATGACATCAGTGGCAGGGCAGAGTCACAGGTAAATGCTGCTGGATCCCTCGATCCGCTTTCATTTAACTGCGTCAAATATATATTTCTATTTGTGCTTCATTCACAGTGCGAGGACGATGTGTGGAAGTGGGCAACGTTTTTAGGTCGCAAACATAAAGCGACAAATTGACGCAAAACATTTAACACACTCCCCCGTCCATGGCCAGCCGGGAGACAACATCCATGGTCAACATTGGGCCAGAAGGGCGCTCACCGGCGACTGCGACGGCAGCGGCGGCGGCGTCTCTTTATGAGGAACACCTACGAAATTCCTTTGAATTACATTGTTTTGCCTGTATGTGCGTGTGTGTGTATGTTTTTTGTTATCCCTGGGCTATGCGCAAAAAAGGACATCTTCGTTGGCGACATGGACCATGGCAAGGACATTGAGCGGTACGTTGTGCACTCCATTATGCATTTTATGTGTCCTCATTCAGTGTGTTGACATTTTAATACCCGCTACCTATTCAAATTGGCTTAAATGTACTATATACTAAACTTATATATGCTCTGTCTACTGAAAAGAGTTTATACGAGTATAAACATTGTTTCATCGGCATTAACAACGATCTAGAGATGTGGCTCTTGTCTGTGATACTCAGGAATTGAAGGGAATCCAAAACAATTGCCTATGGAGGACTACTTTGGATCGCCCTTCTCTCTGATTCTCAACATTTGTGCCGGTCGGTATGTATATTTGAGTTAATATTATAAAGGGACATAACTTTGTGACTAGTAATCTATATAAACGTTTGTTACTATGGTACATTTTTCCAGCTCAAGTCTGGGCTTGTTTATTGTTCTTGGCAGCGGCAGCTTGAGCACCTTGAAGCAACTTGCAGCAACAACACGGAGCGGGGAGTTTATCTAATTAAATAACAATATTATTGCAAGGAGCAATTCAATTTACATTGTTTGCCCAGTCGAGTGATTGCCGCAGGTGGAAATATTGCTGTTTCCTTTATATTATCATTGTAAAGCCTTAAAACGAACCTATGAACTATGAGCACTTGTTATTTGGATCGCCCGCCCAGTGCGCAATTTGCCGGACAAATGATTTTTACTGTAATTACCATGGTGCAAACATTTCTTTTTTGTCTTTGTCGGCCTCTGAGCGAACACTAATTATCACATTTTTACTCATTAAAGTCACATTTGCCCTGCAGGATCTGACGCTGTTGCTGCCACTGCTCCTGCTACTACTCTTTGCTAATTATAGGCCAAACGGAGAGGGCGACTGCGACGGCGTCTCATCATCCACGTCAAAGATAATCAACCTTTCAGCCGTTTAGCTACTGTAAAGGCAGCAGGATAATGCTGATGATGATGATTGATTAACCAGCGGCCAAACCTATCAGTGTTGAGCTGCTTCTGTTGGCCGGCTCAGTAACTTCTGATGGCATTGCAACATCTAGGCAAATACAGCGCGTGGCAGCCAAACAAAATACTAGAAGTCACAAACAGCAGCTGAAGTTGAAGCAACAACTGATTTCGATTTGGAGCGGAAGTTCGTTTGCACCTTTCTGCAGTTTCCTGTGCAGAGAACACAACAAGAACAACAACAAACACACGCATGTCAAGACTTCATTCGCGATTACTTCAAGTCTTTGACGTTTGGCCTTTGACGCCGCATCTTTTGTCTTGGCCCATTCGAAATCAAAAGCTATATAGTACGCTGGATATATAGATTAAGATTGCCTGCTTCCTCTCGCATATATGTATGCACACACAATGTGAGTTTATCGGGCGCCTGCAAGGATATGTGCATATGCAAAGCGCTGCCAAGGAGCAGCTGTCGTCGTCGTCGTACTGTGTTTGATTTGCGATTTGAGGCTGGCGGAAATGGAATGACACGCAAGGCACAAAGGCAGCTTGCCAGCCCGCCAGCCAGCCAGCCACTCCACGCGTCATTGTTTGGCAGCCCGGACGTAAAAGATTGGCAAAATGGAAATGGAAGCCAAATAAAAAAACAGCAAATGTACGAAATAAGACTTTATTCCACTTAGCGCACGCATTGTTGGCAGCTAGGAGCCAGCTAGGGGCGTGCCCTAGAAATGCTGCCATGCTGCCTGGCTGGCTGTCTGCCCCCGGACGAGGCATATGCGTATGGTATGTCTAGTAATCGGATATCATTGCCAGTGACTAACAATCAGAAACTTTTTCAGAGTTTTCCAAGCGACTGCACACGCGCCTCAACTCTCGGCAATCCATAATGCATCCCAAGCCATGTTCACAATCAGCGCCATCAGCTGCCGCGCTGCTGTTGTTGCAACAAGGTGCAAACAGGGCAAACGCGTGTCCTAGCAGAGAACGCGCACTTGATGTCTCATTACCATTGCATTTTTGGGCAAACGGTTCACAGGTTAATGAAGCGCGCCCCGTGCCCGAGCCCGTGCGCTTCCGCCCAACACGTCGCAATTATGCGAGGCACTTGAGCTTGAAGTGGAGTGCAGGGCCCCGGCAAGAGTAAGACCCAGCGGCAGCGGCAGCGCCAGGGCCTGGGCCAGGGCCAACTCCACGACGCGTCGCTTGCCAGTTCCATTGACCTCTGCCAAAAATGCCCAGACAGAGGGGGTTGCTGCGGTGGCCAAAACAAACGTTGCTGGATGTGTTTTAGTGCCGTCATAAATGTCAGGTGCGCAGCCCATTTAAATTTATTCAACATAATTAGTTGTGGCCATTACAGCCCTCGCTCCACAATGTGAGGCAACTAATTTGATTTCAAATCGTCGTGGCAATGCCAACTTGACTAATGAGCCCAGCCCAAACTCGGCTCTTGGCCATAAAACCAACACAGAAGGCTACTTGCGAGGACGCGTCGCAAACTCCCAAACAATTGGATTAGGCCACGTAGTAAACAAATGGCTAAAGATAAATATTATGAGTAAACCAACGGAAAATCGGAAAATGGAGCATTTACACCTGCAGCCCCTAAAATGGAGCCAAAAAATGCATAAGCGATTCTTTGGAGAGATAGTAGTGTGCGTGAATGCCGCAGGACATCGATGCCACCCACACGAGCCGGGCCAGGACTCGTTATCAGCACATTTCGTGACTATGGCAAAAATATTGAAGAGAAAACTGTGCGAGTGTGTGAGAACATGGACAGTTGCAGTTGAAGCTGTGCCATTTTGTGTTCACATCGTTATCCTTGCCCCGGATGCACAACAATCAAAATAAACTGCTGCCAAATTGACCATTGACCAAACATTGTCAGCAGAGACAGTAGCAGCATACGCCCCCTCAACCGCCCCTTGCCACCTATCATCAGCAGCATTGGCACGTCCTTGGCATGGGCCACAAGTCAAGCGAGCATCCGAGCAAGCCGAGCAGCAACAAAAAGAAAACATCTATTTTGACTTCAGCTATCCAGCAATTTTTGGAAATGGGAAGCAGCTTTAGGATATGGATTGGCAAATGGTTGTGTATCGAAGGATACGACTTTGGAAAACCAAAAACTACAAACCTTTGAATTTTAAGCAGCTTAAAATGTTCTTAAACATTTATAAACACGAACTCTACCATGTTGTGTGGTAGCGCACTAAAGCCTTCTTTGATAAAATTTTTATAGGAAATAGAAATGCATTCTGAGTTGCATTATTCAGACTAGACAAAGAAGGTCAAGACATTAAATATTTTGGACTAAAACTAAGGCTAGAATCAAAGAACGAGAATGAAATATGTATCTATGCTTAAACATGCCAAGTAACTTCAAGGAACTTACAAGTTTTAAAACCTCAAAACTAACTTTGATCTCTTTAACCAGTTGAAGTAAACAAAGAAGATAGATCAAACCCTACAATCAGGGAGCTCAGCTGATTCTGTAGAAATGTTCTATGATATAACAAAGCGAATGAAGCGGAGAAGATGCCTTAATATATATTCAGGAAACCCAGCAGATTCTCTAGAAATGCTGTATGCTCATTCTACAAGACGAATTGAAAGATGATTTAGGAGCAAAGCTGTGATCCCTGATGAACCATCATGAAGCATAGAACACTGTATTCAGAAAATTCAACAGATTCTATAGAAATGCTGCCTGAAATTTCAACTCGACTAATGGTAAGATGATTTAGGAGCAAAAATATGATCTCTAATGAACTATCATGGAGCACATTCACACCTCAACGCAAAGCGCTGCATTCGATGGCGAATTTAACTGGAAATGCTCAAAGGCAGCCGTTGGACGTTCTAAAGTTGCCGTTTTTTTCAGACGATTTGCTATATATTATTGTAGAATAATGAAATCGCTAAGAGATTCCAATTCAATCTGTGCGTCGCATAGACCATTTATGGATTGGCATTGATTTAATACCGCGTCGACGATCTATGCTGGGCTGCAGCCGCCAGTTGCCAGTAGCCAGTTGCCTGATGACTCCCGTCCCCAGAGCCCAAGGCGCAAGGCATTTTGCACCTTCCATGCAACGTTCGGCTCCAAAGTCCGCAGCTGATCTGATTCCGCCGCCTATCAGCGCTGAGAAATCAGCAGAGCAGACGCCACCGCTGCGTAGATCGACTGGAGAGGAGCGCCTGTTGTGTGTGGACCGTCAACGGCGAACGGCAAACGGTGCGCAATGTTTATTCAATAAACCCGATCGCAGACGTCGCCAGCTGGCCAGCTTGGCCTGTTGGCATTCCTGGCCGTTGCCGGCCAGCTAACCAGCCCGCCAGACATTCCCCATTCAATACAAGCCGCAGGAATTTCTTGGTGCGTGCTCGGCACAGGTTCAGCTGGTTGAAGAAGCTTTTGGCGTCTGCCAGCTGCGCCGCGTCCGCTGATTATGATAATGGAGGCGACTTGAGACTTGGAGACTTGGATACTTGCGAGAGTGCCCGCCAATTGCTTTCGTTTATGATCGAATGCTTGGCAGCTCCGTTGACTTTCTGATTAATGCAAGAATTCAGCACGGCGTTCCTGATTGTTTTTGCTGCCTGATCAGCCAGCAATTAAAACCCATGTACCCTTGGATTGCCGGCTAAATGGGAAGTGTGCAAATCATTATATACACGATCATGCCACAAATGTTGATTAATTCGAAAAGAGACCCTCTACAGATCGCTGTTCCTGCTCCTGCTCCTGCCAATGCCTTCAGGATGCAAAGGCTGCACAGATCGACTGCAATCTTTGGATATTCAAGCAACACAAAAACAGAGTATTCATGATTCGTTGCTGGATGCTTGGCCTCAGCTGCGTCTGTTTCTGATTCTGGTTCTGGTGTCGCCTGCTGTGCCCGGCCAGATGCAGCCTGCTGACGATCGCCGATCGACAGCCTCGTGCCTGCAGTTGTCATAACGTTCAACACGTTTGCCCCACGACGCGTCGTTGAGGATTGGCGGTGAGGCAGAGCCAGAGGCAGCGGCGCCGTCGTCGCCGCCTGTGTGTGTGTACCTGGCCAATGGCAGCGGGCTTGCGCTTCTGCGCTGCCATAAAAGGATTTGTCACGTGCGAGCTTTTGTTAAAAATTCAGCAATCATCGGGCAATCTCCATTGTATCGATGTCGGCATAGGGATCGCCTCCACGCCGTTTGCATTATGCATGCCGCATGCTCCTTGCGGTCGTCGTTGCGGCATTCCTGCTTTAATTCAAACAGCGCCCCAAACAAGGACTTGCCACAGCCACATTAGCCGGCTGGCCCATATGGCCGAACTCCTTCTGCTCCATTGCTGGACAACCCTCGCACGATCATTGAAATTTATAATTAAGTGGAAAAATGTTGTGTACTCGTAGTATGCTTGTTGGCCTAGGAGTCTGCGATCGCACGGCTGCGATAAGGTTGAGTTTTTGCTGCTGTGACACCTTCGACGCAGGAGCAGCGACAGGATCTGCTGTGCGATTCCAAAGATAGGGCTCAGAAGCAGCCAAAGCACGCTGCTGCCTACATTTCAAAGGGCAAACAAAGACAGAACGCATTACAAGCCCATCAGCAGGAGCTAATGCTAACTATGTGTGTCATCAGCAGCGCATTGTGAGGTTGACCAAAGGACAGGCGAATGAGCTGTGCCCATTCACAATTACCGTTAGGGACACACACAAACACACACCAGCGTTGACAACAGAAAACACACAAGGGTAAATAGGCACTTTGTGGATGGGATGGCTAATTCATGACTTTGAGGACTCCTTGCCAAACAATTGAAAAGCAAGACGAGAGAAAATACGCTTGGCATTCATTATGCATCTCTCTCGCTCCACCTCGCTCTCTGTATGTGTGTGTGTGCCAGGACCTCTGTGTGTGCGGACCAATCAAACGAAGAATCAATCAAATCGCAATAGCTTTGTCAACGGGAGCGGAGGGAAAAGTTTAGGAGAAGAAAGTTCTTTTGGGCTAATCCCAAGATTAAAGTATGGTTCAAGGAGCAGCACTCTTGAAAATAGAGTCATATATGATCTTCTTTCTGCTGGCTAATCTTTTAAAATATGTATAATTTTTTAATGACTTCGAGATTTGGTTTCATTCGGAGAAACGACTTAATATATACGATAAAGGGTCAGAGATTCCTTTTTCTGCTATCTCAAATACATTTTTACTACAACTAGTCCGCAAATGTCTTAGGAAACCCTGTGTAGAAAAAAATCCTTGATTTGCTGTTTAAATATCTGTATCTGCAGCTCGTACGGTCCTCAACAAAAGAACTTTAAGCTTAATTCCTCAATTGGCTTAGCCCACAACGATGTTGCTGTGCCAACGCTGGGGCCCAGGCGCAAACAGAGAGCTACTAGGACCAACAACAGCCCCAGGACGAAGCTATTTCCCTGGGCAGTGAGGCTTGACGTTCCGGCTGGAGGTGCATTTATTTGGCGAGTGCGAATGGACTTTTTGCATTTGCCACAGCGCAAACAAACAACAAGAATGTGATTGTGGCTAGCTGTGTAGGACTGGTCGTCCTTGTTGTGCTTTATGTTTGTACACGAGCCTACACTTTGGGCCTGGGATATGGACATGTGCACATGCACCTGCACCTGTACCTGTAACTGTACCTGCACCTGTGTTTGCACTTAAACCCTGTTGTTTGTGTCGTGCGGCACGAGACCAACACAAACACACACACACCCACAAATGGAGTAGCGGAGAGAGACACATGAGAATTCGATTTAGATGCACTTACCACGTTGACAAAGTCCTGGAACGTCACATAGCCCGGACCGATGGGCAGTTGAGCCTTCTTGGCACGCTCCAGCAACAGCTCCCGCTTGTTCATAGGCACTTGGGAAAGAAATTCTGGTGACTTCAATGCTATGAAAAACTCTGTGACGGATATTTCGCCAAAGCCCTCCGGATCGAACTGTTAAAGAGGAAATACATATGTACAGGTGTGCATCATTTTTGGAAATCTAATACTTACCATATCAAATAAAAGTTTCCATTTCTACGTACAGGAAAGAAGTAAGAAGATATAATAATATTTGTAATTAAATTAAAGATCTAAAACTATATCTTAAACTTACATCTCTAAGCAGTTCCCTGCGCAGCTCAGCCTCATCAAAGTCGGAGTTAAGTGAGGTGTGTTCCGTATCATAGCCAGCATCATTTGTGCACTGGGATAATATAGAAGGTTCATAAGATTCATACCTGGATTTGGTATGGGGAAATGAAACTTACATAACGCATTTGCGTATGCGACAGCGATCCAATGGAGGCCAGCGATCCAGCTATGGTCGATATGTGCTCGATGTCCGCCAGCGTCTCCTGCTGACTACTACCGCCCGCATTCTGTTGGCTGGTGGGAATCTCTAAGGCTCGCGAGCTGCCTCGCTCGGAGCCGGGCCACATGTCGCCTTGCGTCCGTGTTGCGTTCTATGCGCCGCCCCAGGATTGATGTTGAAGGTGTATAACTACTGAATCTGTCAGCTAATCTGTATTACTCTATAACAAGAAATAAAGCGGGAAATACATTGATATTTCCTGAAACGTTTTACTCAATTTTCTCTCCTAAACATGGCTTTATAATTCTGTAATTTAATTGAATTCTACAGTTGTTACTGGTGTGTTAACAGCTAGTAACTTATAACTCTGTGTTAATTGCAACAATAAAGACTTATTTATCTGTCTAGCATGAACTCCCAAAGTATTGGGATTTTTCAAGGTCAGTTGGCGCCATACCGATGCTGGGCAGCTTCCTTTTCTTCAGTATTTATTCAAAGCCATCAGAATTTAAACTCGAAGTACTGCTGTTTGCTGGTCGGATACCCCAACCTAGCAAACAGCAGAACTCAGGGTCAAATGCAGTTTCGAAGTAATAAGAATTTATTAAAAATCACGCAATGAAATCCTGCGGAGTGCCACTGATATACATACGTACAGCTTGAACAAATCTAATTCCATGGAGTATTTCTTACTCCCTGAAATAATTCATAAAATATAGGTCACTGATGAGGATTCTTGTCCGCAGACGAAATAGTCCAAGCGTACTCAATATCGGATCCAAGGTTTCCACGTTTACTATTTACAACACTGTACGTCGACAATATTATTTAAAACATAAGGTATTAAAAGTATACCAAGTATTGATAATAAACCAACTCAATACGCATATTTTAAATGTCTAGTCAACTCTTTCACTGTATTCCAGATTCAAATTCCAACTGTCAAAAGCTCAGCATGCGAGCTTTCAGCTTTGCGCTCTGCGCATGTTCTGAAAGCTCGCTTGCTTGAAATGTTGAAATACCGCAAGAAGCCATGGCACTGGTTGTGGTCGAGCGCGTTGAGTTACAGCGTTTGTTGTTTGTGTGGTGTGATGAAGATTGAGGTTCGATTCTCGAATCCGGAGAGAGAGATAGGAAGGGGGTTGTTGTTTTGACTACTTAGAAAAGGTATAATTGTATATTTATGGTGCGCCCTGCAAATCCTACATTGTTGCAATTTGTCGATTTTTGGAATTGCTGCAACACTTTGCGTGGGCCAGAGAAAATGATATTCTGATTAATCATAGGCTAAAATTGGTACTCAATACCTTAGTCTATTTCATGCTCAGAATACAAAACCTTTTTATTGCATTTATATTTGTTGTTCCTTGAGCATATCCATGGCAACAGCCCCCTTAAGTCATTGTTATGCATTTTTGCGGGGTTATTGATCTGTCAAGTTATGGAACGGAAGTGAATGAACACAAAAGCAACTTACAAGCCGGTAAAACATTCAAGCGACCCCAACTCCATCAAACCAACTCATCGGACCTATGCATTTTCATGTTGATGTTATTTTTCACTCACTCTTTACATCCGTTTCCATGCGAACTGCGCAGAATCCGTTTTGAACATTTGTTTTGCCTTTGTTTTCGTTTTCACTCTGCAGACTTCGTTCAATAAGTTAATGAATTGTTGTGGTTAAGGTGAATGGAAAGCCTTGGGAAAACGGTTTAACCAAAAGAAAACAAACTGTTCGGTAGATGTATAAAAAAAACAAATATACTTTATGCTAAATCACATCTTAATGGCGTTTAGCGTTGTGATTTCCGAACACTTTATGCAAAAACATTCACGCAACAACAAACAAACGTTCGACCGGGCGGCAAAATGACAACTGACAGGAGAGTGTCGTCAACTGCTTGGATGTGAGAGAGCGAGCACTGTGAGCGTAAACTGAGTAGGGTTGCTGGCTTGGGGAGTGCTCTCGCGGACAGTGGGGTTGGGCGGGGGGCTGCTGAAGCCACTGCACACGCGCAGCTTCTTTGTGCGCTTTTCAAATCGTTGGCATTTTATATTCAAGGCTCTCTCAAAATGCAAGCCACCACCGACTCACCCCCCCAAACTAGCCACGTGACCAACCCCTTGTGCCAACCTGGCAGGCTGTGGACCATTTGCCTTTGACTGCCGCAATTCGCTTTGAAACATATACATACATAGCTTTATTGAAATGTACACATACGTATAGCAGTGGGTGTCTCTTAGTATGTAGATCCCGGGGCAGGGGCAGGGGCAGGTGCAGGTGCATGACTATGAGAAACTGTAAGACACAGATGTGAGCTCGTTATGCATATCGAATATAATGTCTCTGTATAATGCAAAGCAAATGTAAGAGCTAAAAAACAAAACACACTGATATATATCGGCATATATACATTTACTTAGCCTAGACTCTAAGCCTAGATTGAAAAAACAATCTTGAACAGAAAATAGTTGAAAGGAACTAACCGAAAAAAACACATTTGCAATGAACACAAAGCGGACAAAAATGTTAGATTTTGGGTTTCAGCTTAATCTAAGTAATAAGCTCTAAAAACAATTCGAGCTAACATATGTGTATATCAATAGCTAAATACCCAAAAACATACATATAGTAATATATATAAATATATATATATAGTGTACATATATGAAAGACTCCGTTAAGTTGCATAGAGCTATTTAATTAAGGATCTATTTAATCTGCAGCTACTTCTTTTGCCTTTTTTTACTCATTTTCGTTAACAATATTTACATTTCCGACACGGCCTTAATCTCGTCTTAAAAAAAATCGCTTGTTTTGCTTACAACATGATATATATGTATGTATATGAATATATATAAATAGATATATATATATATATATATTGCATACATAATCTAATAATTATTATAATAGATATTTAGCATTCTTTTCCTAATTCTCTGCCAAACGAGCGTTGCAAATTTTTTCTCTCTCGCTTTTTTGACGCATTTGAAATTTGTTGATTTCTTTTCTTTCAAGTAAACATAAAAAATCGAGGAAGAATCTGAACGATAACACTTGCTGTTGCCTTAAAAACATAAACATTACAACAAACTCGAATATTAAACCTAGACTGTGGCTGGGGCTTAACCCTCCACCATACGCTCCATGCCCAGGTCACACTGTTCGATAACCAGGCGGGCAATGCGCTTAATCTCACAGTAGGGGCTCTCGTGCTCGATCAGCTCTGTCAGTATTTGTATGCCATTCTCCTGCTCTACGAGCTGGCAATATTTATCTGGGTAGACCTAAAACGGTTATGGGATAGGGTTATTAGTTGATAATATAACATTAAATGCGTTTCCTTACCTGGGTGAGATTGGCAAGCGCCCAGACGGCCCAATGTTGGCACTGGGGCGTCTCATAGCAGCGCACCAAACTGAGTATGGGCTCAAAGCTGCGATAGTTGATGTTGCGCTCACTCTTGATGTTCCAGCGTTGTATGGCGGCAACCATGCGTTCCAGTACGTGCTGCCGTGTGGGCGATTTAATAGTCCACGCATCGGCGCCATCGGACGCAATGTGCGCCAGCACTCCAGCCGCATTGTAGCTGACCTGGAAGCGCAGTTGGTTAGCATTGTCATTGGCAAGTCTTCCACATTGATGACCCACCTCGATGCCATCGCTCAATGAATCAAGCAGGCGCGCAAACACCTCAATAAACTCCTGTGTCATCAGCTTGGGGCGTAGCCATTTCACCTCCGCTACATTACCCAGCAGCCCCATCATGTTTCTCAATAGCTCGTCACGATCGGGAAATGTCTATACAGGCGGGATTACAATTCGATTACAATTCATTTTATATATAAGAAATATTAGGTTGGGAATTGTACTTACATTTAAACACTTAAGGAAATACTCCATGCCGCGTCCGTCCAGAAATCTCTTACAATTAATAGCAGTCTCATCGGTTACATTCCACATGGTAGACCACGCCACCTCCATGACATCATCAAACACTGAGCGCGTCAGTCGATCCTTGATCAGCGTCAGCATCGTCTGCAATTAGAGTGGCAAACGATAAGGATTATTTGCTTGATAATGCATCGTTGATTGTTACGCTTACGCTGACCACGCCCAGCTCGCCGAGAAAGAGCTTCTGCCTTCCATCCACCTGGCAGGCCAGTGTGTTAAGCAGATAGATGGCAATGCGCTGAACGAAGCCCTCCTGCTCCGTCTTGGACACACCATGCAGCAGTATTTTGATGAGGCGCTCGTACTCGAACAACTGCGAAATGAAACAACATCCAATTAGTAAGAGGTCCTTTAAAAGCCAATTTAAGGCTATGCCATACCACATCGACAGGCATGTGGAACTGCGTCAGCGTCAGATAGCCATTACGCAGCATTGTGTCGTCGGTGAGATGCATCTCCATGCCATTTAAGAGCGTACGAATGATGTGGTTGCGCAGCAGCGTCCCAAACTTGGAACGATCGCGTCCCTTTACTATGTAAAACAGTGTAGCGCTGACGAAGAATTTAGAAAATAGGATTTCATTTAGTATATTAATTAAGCTTTGTTGTTTAATTACGACAGTATAATGAAACTAAGATATTAATTCCAGTCTACTCCAATAAGTATGCTACACAGTTTTCTGTAAAATTAAGTATTATACAAATAAAATGGAAATTACTTTCTTATTGTCTCAATTACATTTACATTTGCCACTATTAGTTATAACTGGAAAGTGCAATTACTTTATTAGTTAAGGACTCACCTGCCAGATATCTGCATGTGCTTGAATTTCAAGTGCCTATCCATGGCACAGAGCACAACATCCAGCGCTGTGTGTATGTCCTTGCAGTTCTCAAAACGAAACAGATGATACAGATCATTGAGCACCTGCAGCGGAATGTAGAAAGTTTATATAACTGTGAGCTGTGACTATTGCGATCGGAGGCTCACCCTTGTCAGGAGGACGGGTCTGTCATGGTAATAGCGGGCCGCTGTGAGTATCTGCTGTTCGTTGGCATCCCCGGCAACCTCCAGGGCGGGTATATCGTGCCGCTTGCACGCCCAGTGCGCTGTGTGATATAAGCCGAGGAACTGCAGCGGTCGCTGTGTGCGAGACGCGAGCCCTGGTATGTCGGTGGGGCCAAAGTGTTGCTCTGTCTTGGTATTGGCATTTGTTGACTCCTTGGTGGCTACGCCATTTCCAGCTAAATTCGTGCCTGAGATGTCCAGATGCGTCAGATGACGCAGGTTGTCCATGAGCATTTCAAGCGTCTGATCAGGCAAATCATATGTGCCATGCCCATTGCCCGAGCTCGATATTGAAATGTCTAGAGTGCAGAGGCGCCGCAGACAGCAGATAGCATGCAGCTGATTGGCAATGGGCCAAACATTGAAGAGAATTAGCGTATGCAGGTTGGGCAGCATGACCAGCGCCTCCAGACTGAAATTGGCCAGCACGCAGGAGGTGAGATCCAGATGGCTCAAGTCCTGCAAGTGGGCAAACTGCAGCCGATGATGCATGACAACGCCATTAAGCACCAGACGGCGCAAATGTGGGCAGGTCAGCTGAAAATCCACTGGCTCCTTCTCATTGGGCTCCGCATTCTGGAGCAGATGCGAACTAATACCTAACTCCAGTGAGCGTAGGCTGTCGCCATAGCGCGCCAGTAGGTGATGTGATTGCACAGTAATCCTGTCGCAATACCACATCGACAAGGCAAACAATTTGTGACGCATCAGCGTCTCCAGACCTGCAAGACGAGAAGAGATTAGCATTTGGCCAGCAAGTTGAACAATTGTACTCACCTAAACTACTCAGTGTGCTGTAGCGCAGATTCACAATCTTCAGCGAGGTGCGACGCGTGTCGCTAAACAAATTGATGACCCTGTCGTCTAGTGGCCGATGGAAGCGCTGAAAGTTCTCCAGAAATGCATCGCATATCTCATTGGTCAGCACAATGCCTGTATTCAATGTGCGCTGTCCACTTTCCGTGTAGCCACTGACGATGTCCAGATTGTTGCACAGCTTCTGATAGGCAATCTCCTTCAGTGTCAGCGGCTCCTCATCCAACGACCCATCCTCCATTAGCCGCACCTTGCAGCTCATCGTGTGCGTTGTGTCTTTTGTTTAAATATGTATGTTCTCTGACTCAATGCTGTGTCTTATTTCACTCTCCCAGTTGCTCTGTTACCGGGTAAACTGAAATGGTATAAAATGAGTGAGTCAACTTCGTACTAGACATTAACTAAAATTTTTTAATTGATCAAATCAAGCACTAACTAAGCACAGCCAACTTGTTGGGGATTCACACAATACGAAATTGAAATCTTCGAAAATTCGAGAGAAATAATTTTTGGTAAATCTTATATGTGAAAACTGATTCCACCGCCGAAGAAAGTTATCTTTCTTTTTCTTGAGAAAGTAAGAAACCTATATAACGAATTTTTGTTACTAATATGTTTCACATAAGACACTACGTTCAAAATGTAAAATCAATTTTAAAAAGAATTAAAAATGTATGTTAGCAAAGCCTCACTGCCAATATCAGGTTTGATTGACAATAGAAATATGGATGAAATAAATCAAAGCATTCTTAGTTGCCAAAAAAAACAGGAAGGAAGAAAGGAAGCAAGAATTTGGCAGCACCATTATCAGAGTTGGCAGGGCGGCTGAAATGCAGTTTTTAAACTTTTTCCGGTGTTGCCATATGTCATTTATTGCAAGTAGTTGGCAGCACAGCAGTTTCATGCTCATGGAAAACATTTGCAATGTAGATGCATAGCAAATGCCGCTTCCATGTACTTGAGATTATGAAATTCAGTTCTATCATATAAAGTAGTGTGCGTAGGGTTTACATGAAGATCAGAAACCGGTACTCAGTTGAAGATCTAACAGTTAATCAGCCAAATACAGCATATCTTGAAATCAATACTTACACATATGTATGTATGTAAATCTTATCACACTTGTGTAGTAGTTAAGGAGAGCTGATTTCTAAATAGTTAGTCATTCCACACGTGATTGTAATATGCGTATAGGTACTTTTATAGTTTTTAAAAGGGGGTGTTGCTAGAGACACATTACGTAATAAGTCAAAACAATTACTTGCACTAGTGTGTGTCTGTTGGTGTGTGTGTACGTCAGTGTGTAAGCGATGCAAAGGACAAAAGTCGCTGCTTGACTCTGGACCCGTTTACAGCGTCATCAACGAATTGAATGTCAACAACAACAACAACAGCAACAACGAAAGTCAAACAAATTCAAATGCAAATGCAAATGCACGAGAGTAAACGGAAGTTAAGCTAAGCTGGAGATGCTTACATACTATGTGTGTATGAAGAATACAAACGCTATATACATACGTATGTACGTAAGCATATGCAAACAACTAAAGCAGCATACACTTGCTTTAGTGCGTAGTTATTGGGTGGGTTGGGGAGGGGGGTAGGCTTATGTGCGTGTGCGTATGCGACAGCCAGTCTGCGCTTATCAAGGCAAGGCTAGCGAGAAATTCGCTGCTGGCGGTGTCACTGGCATACATCATCAGCCCATCAGCTGTGTGATTGGAAATAGCAACAGCAGGGGCAGGAGCAGGAACAGCAGCAGCAGCAGCAGGTGCTGTGCCAAGCAGCTTAATATATGTTCGTGTAATCAAAAGGATCCGTCTTGCTTAGAAATTTTCGGTTTTATGTGTACCTTAGTTTTTTTTGTAGCAGCTCGCGAGTCGCGCGACTGAGCGACCAGTCGTCGCTGTCGTCGTTGATTGTTGCTGCTGGCTGCTGTGATGTCTTTGTCACAAATTGGTTTCAGTTGGCTTTGAGGGCGATTAATTGCAGCTGCAGCAGTATTTGGAACGCGTTAACATTCCAGCTGCGCCACACAAACACAATTTTTTTGATTTTACGTCAAGAATTCACAGTATTATTCACTTTTTGGCATCATATTTTCTATTTTCTTTCTTATATGCTTCTTCTTTAACTGTGCTAACGCAAACTTAAGTCTGTTAACGTACATTACATACCTATGTTAAGTAACATGGTATTTTTTGAGTTAAATACTAGTATTTTGGGACTGCCAACTGCAGCTGTTTCTCGACTTTTTGATTTCGATTCTATAATCAATCGTTAGTTAATTCAAAATTTGAACCAAATTCTTTTCACTTTGCTTATTCTGTTACTCTGTTCCCAATTAAGGAAAAAAAAAGAGTATATTAACTTCTTTGGGAAGATTCTAGCCGCAACGCTCTTGTTTTTTAATAAATATAAAACATTAAATATTTTGCTTTATGGGAAACTAGATTTTATTATAAGTTTAAGCGCTGAAATGAATAAAATGTACAATTAGTTAGTTGTGTGTTTGCGACAGAACAAAAAAAACTTGACTGTGCAGTATGGGGATCACTCGCACTTTGCTTAATTTATACAAAACTGGCGACAATTGCTTCTTGGGACTGTTAAAATCTAAATCACTCTCAATGCCCAATTGTCCATTATAGGTATTATTTATATTAGATACTGTGCTCAATCATTGATTCTGTCCAAAATTTACAATCTCCTTCGCTCGTGGCGTGTGTAATAAATAATTGTTCGTTTAAGTTCTAAGTAAAAAAGGCTGCTGCTGCCAGATAAAGGTCCAGATCCGTAAACCTAAGGAAACAATCGCATGGTATGCTCCCTAATCTGCCGCTCTCTTTAACCGGACAAATCGCCCTGATCGAAAAGCGACTGGTCATACAGCTCGGCGACGACGCGTCGACCACCAAAGAAGCGTCCGTGAAGTGCATCCTTGCCGCGCACTGCCTCGGCGCCTGCAGAAAATTCAACAAAGATCTTTACAATAATCTCGGCCTCGTCATCGTCCTCATTTTCTGTTTGCTTCTCATTGAAAATTATCACGCGACTAACGGTGCCAAACTTGCTACACTCCTCCTGTATCTCCTCCTGCAGTGTCTCATCTACATCATCGGGTCCGACCATATTCCGCAAGATGATGACACGCGAGTCCTGTGGACGCATCAGCCTTTGCATCACCAGCTGCCGCGCACTTTGGCCCTTAATGGACATATTCTCCTGCTGCTGTAGCGTCTGGACATCACCCTCGTCCATCAGCTTCTTCTGAAGCTCCTCCTGCTGTTTTTCCTGCGCCTTCTTGATATTCTCCGACAGATTTGCAGCAGTGGCTGCCGCATTATTGGCAGCTACTGACAATGCGGCTGGTGCTCCATTGCTAACCTCCACCACTCCAAGTGGAGCCACCACGGGCACTGTAGCTGAAGCTAAGGCGACAGTTGGCGGCGTTGCTAGCAGCGCGGGTGGCGGCAGTGTGGGCGCCACACTTTGCAGAGTGGGCAAGCCGACTGGCACACCCAGTAGACTTGGTGCGCCCATCGTCGGCGCCTGGAACATTCCCGGCGGCAGCAGAGCTGCAGCGGGTGCAGTGGGCACTGCAAGAGCGGGATGCAAGGCAGCCACCGACGTCGCTGCACTGACCACTGGCATGGCGTTCACCTTGGCGGCAATGCTCAGACCGGGCGTATTTTGTGCCAAGCCCAGCACCGCATTGCTGGCCACCGCATCCAAGGCTTGTATTTTTGCTGTGGCTGCGGCCGCGGCCACCGCTGCTGCCGTTGGCATTGTCGAATTTGTTGAGGGACAGGACAGGACATTCGGTGGCGTAATTGATCGTCCAACTCTACAAGTTTATAGAAGCATTAGAGAAACGTTTAACAGGCAGTTTACAGCGTACTCACCGTAATAATTGTCCCCCCAAATCGAAGAGATTCATACTGGCAATGGCTTCGTCCATGGCCTGTTTGTTGGCGTACTCGATAAAGCCGTAGCCCTTGTGCGTATGCACAGATGTGCCCTGCGCCAGCTTACAGTATAGAATAGGACCGAAGGCCTCGAAAACGCTCTTGATGTCATCCTCCGACAGATCGGGATGAATGGAGGCCACATATATGCGGTTGAAGCTCTTAGCCTCCTCTTGTACCTCATCAATGACTTGCTGTGCCTGCGGCATATTGCTCGGCCGGCCCACCTTTATGTTGCGTCCGCCCATCAGTGCACCGTTCATCTGCTCCAGCGCCAACTGTGCTCCCTCAGGTATTTCGTACTCAACAAAAGCAAATCCCTTGTGCTTTTGTGTAATGGGATCCCACGACATGTTAATCGATTTAATAGGTCCAAATGGAGTAAACGCGACGCGTATGGTGTCTTCCTTGAGCTCGAACGAGATGCTGCCCACATATACCCTGTCAGAAGGAAAGACAGGAATGAGTGTCATGCGAACAAGTTTAGAAACCACGCTTAGTTATGCCTGCGCTCAGATCTTATCAGCTTGATTGCACAGATAACGAAAACTGCCAAACCAACTCCAATAACGCGGAGCACTGGCCGGGAGTAGAAGTTCTTCACTTAATCATTTTCTATGTTTTGCATCACAACGCAACTTGGCATAACTTAAATTGTGGCCAACATATAACGTTAAGAAGCTTACCTGCACATGAGCGCCAGGGCTTGCTGTCGCTGAACTTGGGTTCGCTGGGTGGCCAACTGCTGCTGCTGGTGGGCGAGAGTTTGCTTCATGAGAACCATCTTGATGCTCTGCTCCATGGCATACTTCTTGGCCTTGCTAACGAGGTCATGCTGCTCGGAGGTGAGCTTGGGCAATGCGCCGCCCAGTAGTCCAAGCAATGCGGATCGTGTACCAGGTCCAAACTTCACATCGCCCGTCTGTTTTAGATCATACAGTGGCTGCGAAAGGTAGGGAATTTTCGTATCCGTGGACTTGCCTAGAATTGGGAAGACAGATTAGTGCATCTCATACGACGTGGTAGCAACGGGCTCATCATCATCAAGCCGATCAGCTATGCGATCGTTTATGCAATTTGGTTTCAATACGACTTTTTTCTTTTTTAGTTGGTTCGATTTTTTACTTTTGTGTACATGGGTTTTGTGTCGCCTCCAAAGGCACCTCGGGGCAACAATTGACAACATTGCCGCCACCGCCCACATGGGACGGGGGCAACAATTCGACAGATCGCGGCGGAGTGCATTTAAAGTGACAAAAAACCAAAACCGTTGCCTGGAAGAAAGATAAAGACAAAAAGGAAAAATAGAAAAAAAAATCATTAATCATAAAAAGTTTGCTGGCCGGCGGAACTACACTATGATGTATCTCTGTGTGTGTTTACTGGAGAAGATCTGGAACTGCTGCAACCGGCAGATGATTCAGTCAGAGATTGAAGATTGGCTACAACACAATGACAATTAAAAACTATCGATGCATTACTCTTAAATACTCTTAAATTGTCGATATTTTGTGGTACAAACAATAATTTGCATAGCCGTCATTTTGCTTCACGGTTAATATATATTGTGTTTTTTTTTTCTCTATGATGAGTCTTTTGCTTATTTACGAATATTTTGGCATATATGTACGTTATAATTGTAATTGTATATAGTATTGTCTGATAGACTGCAAGGCATTTGATTTGTCATTCGTTAAGGCTGGAAAATGCAAGAATAAAAAGAAAGCACCCGTAAAATAAAGCATAATTTTTATCCTAATATTTGATTGTATAGATTTGAAATACGTAGTTTTGTGCTAATAGTAAGTACGACTGTGTGTGTGTGTGGTGTTTTTGTGTAATGTTTAGTAGATTATAGATAAATGCAGTTATCGAGTAATTCAATCAAAAACATATAAAGCTCTTCCAACGGACATCCAGCCGGCAAATCGTCGCCGCACAAATCGAAACCAAAGAAGAAATTACTTAAGAACTGTGCACACTGAACAATCCCAGCGCCCCAGAATGTACAATAAAAGCCAAAATTCAAAATTATGAATTGTTAGGTAGAAATTGTGTGATGCTGGGATATGACGGTGTGCACAGTTCCTGTTAATGTATTGTAAAAATAGAAATTATAAGCGACCTTATGTGCGTTTCGATACGGTTTCCATGAGTTGGGGGCGTGGTAGTATATTGACTTGAAGGGTCACACATTACATTGCTCAGTGATAAAAAAGAGAAAAATAAAAAGAAAACAAGACGCTGAAACGATAATAAGAGCAACAATATGTTTTAAGTTGGTTAAGTTTTCCGCCGTACCTTAATCATGTTGTGTGTGTTTTTTGTCATATATGTGTGTATACATTTTATTTGTTGAGTGTTTCGTTGTTGTTATATATTCCTAGTATTGGGCAGCATACGTGGGCTAACTAAATAACCATCTACACATCTTGAAATCGTTTAGATCATTGAATATACAAATATTCAAATATTATTTGAGCTCTTTTGGCTAATCGGACAATTAAACAACGGACATTTTAGGGCTTCTAGTAGTGCTACAAAGGAATCGATGGTGACCCCACTCGACAGACACCATAGATGGTTTTTATCAATTTTCATTTGTTTCATCGATACTATCGATAGTTCTGTCAATTATAAAGGTTTTCCAATGGAGCTTGATTATATTTTCAAACAGAAAATGCAATCATCTAATATCTTTCCTTTTACATTCAGTTAAATCTTTTATCATTATCAAATAAAGTACACAAACAAACGATAGTCAAAACTATCGATGGTGGCAAACGAGAGCGCAGCATCGATACTATCGATAAGGCATCGATAGCTTTGCAGCACTGGTGTCTAGGTGTTGATGAGATCTTTAAATATATAATACGGGGACGGTTTATTGTTTTTCTGTTTTGCGTATCAGTCCAAGGCTTTGGCGCAGCACATAGTATGAAGACGAGACGGCGACCCATCGCGGGGCAGGGCGGGGCGTTGAAATCGGCAAAAAGGTTGTTAGAAGCAAGTTGATGTTTGGGTTGCTTTGTTGATTGGTTGCTAGCAGTAGTAGTAGTAGTAGTAGTAGGCAGTGGTAATGCCAAACTTTAAATTGGCATCTCTTGATCGATGTGGATTCTCGATAGTTGATAAAATCAACTAAGTTGTTTGGGCGGAACAAACATAAATCCAAAAACTCTTACAAAATAAATGTAAAAAAAGAGATATAGAAGAGAGAGAGAGAGAGAATAGTTATATGCTTTTTGGATTAGTTTCGTAGCGTTGCATAACGGTTCAGTGTTGATGCGGCGAGGATTCACTGATACGGTTTGATACATACACCTTTATACTCTGGCTGGGCCCTAGTTACATTTAAGAATTCATTTCGAATTTGTCGAGTTTTGCAGATCTTATGTGTAAGTATTTATATGGTATAACAATATAGATTGGTTATAGTTTGTATTCTTTTGTGTATCGCACTCTTTTCAATGGACTCTTGAGTTGATTCGAGTGGGAGTCGAGTCGCAATTAGTTTGGGTTCGCGTGTGGTTTGGACTGACTTGACTTGTTCGATATTGTTTCGTATTCGTAATCGTTTTGGTTTTCGTTATTGTTTGACTCTCACCTCACCTCACTTGAGATCATCGTGCGAATATGAAGTCTGCAATTACTTAAGCAGAACAAAAAGAAAAACCGATTATTTAATAGCGTCTGTGCTGGCCCTTAAAATGCAACGAAGTAGAAGTAGTAGAAAAGAGAGAGAGAGAGATGTGTATGCAATGTTTATGTTTACAGAGAATATACAAAAAGTTACTAAAAAAAAAAAACAGTTATAATAATATATTGTATATACATATATATTTTCCTTTTGTTTGATTTGTTGCCTTGCGATTATTCAACCTACATATATATTTTTTGTTGTCTTTAAATGAACTTACATATATAAATATGTATATATATATACTTGATTCGATTTCATTCAAACATACATACATACTTATGCATTTAAACAATATTCCCAAACAGAGAAAACACTTACCCGAGTCAGAGCGCGACCGCTTTGTCACAGGCATCTCGCTGATTTCCCGCTGGTCATCCGAACGTGGGGATTTGGAGGCTCTGTCGTTGCTGCCCTGCAAAATACAAAAGCGAAGGTCACTGGGTTAATATCGTAAGGCTAGCACGCGGGCGTTAAGGCGGGAGGGTTATGCGTATTAGAGTTGGCATTTCCAGTTCAATTCAATGAATAAGTTCACTCGTTCTCTTTTGACACGTTATCTGTCGTCATGAATAACTTCATTCGTTCATTTGAATATATTGTTCACCTGAACCTGTTCTGAAAACGGCACATCTCTAAATGCACATATGCGTAGATACACACGGATATGGGCACAATTTCTCGCCTGTCTCGGGTTAAAGCTGTTACTTGCGAAAGTGCAATTAACTATTGTTTTCCATACGCATCTATATGCACACATTCACATCACAGTTTAAGGATAATTTAAACAAATGAAAATGGGAACCGAAATTCGCAGAACACGCTCGGAGGCTGCGGCGGCCGAAGACCACGCCAAATAAAATGACATACAACACGCAAGTTAGGGTAAAAGCTGGTAATTCTAGTGATTTAAACGTACCATCCTCTCTGTTTGCACAAATTACAACTCAGTTTTGTATATATAGCTCCGAATTTGTATTGTTTAAATACAAGTTAATTTCTTGCGAAAAATTGACGTGACGTCAAGAAAATGGATACGGGCGAAAAGTATTTGCGTCGCCGCTGATTATCGATATGTGTTGTAAGTGTTGGTCACTGCCAACACATTGTAATCGATATGAGTATATCGATGTTGCTACAAACATTTGTTTTTATCAATTTTATATCCAATATACCAAAATATTTTCAAAACATACACATTTTGTATATTAATATATGTATATGTAGCTCATTAAATTGGTGATAGCTTGTCGATATTGACTATAGGGGACTGTAACAATTTGTTATAGGAATGTAATAGCCTCTTTCCATATAAACATTTTACCATTTATTTTAATAATTATTTTTGGCCCTTAATTTTGCTCGCCACACAGGTGATAATTGTTTACCATTCATCGATAGCATGGCACGTTCGATAAGAAAATACTAAAAATTGGCAGGGTGAATGACAACATCTTCAAACAATCGGTCACACTAGCAGCGCTATTCAAAAAGTGTTGTTGCTGTTAATAATCAGTTTAGACAACTATTAGTCGTGAGCACCCCATTTTATTATTATTGCATTTGCATTAAAAGAATATTTAACAATTGCGTTTTTAATTTGAAAGTTGTTCGATGTATGGCAGTTTCACAGCGTTACACATACTGAAGAAGTTCTATAGTTCTTGCCGTCATCTATGTGCATCAGCGATGCATCATCTTGCAGGTGCTTTTTGTTTAGTGAAGTTGTAAAATAAAAGCCAAAATTTGTTACTTTTATAACAAATTCATTTAATTATTAAAACTGCAAGGTACGTACTCCTTTATTATTCAACCAATGTCTTAAACATTACAACTAAAATCTAGTATACGCGTATTTACAACTCTCGTTCGCTGAGGTTAGCAGTTTTGTTATAGTTTTTGGGGTTTTTTTTTACTACAAAAATAAAACTTAAGTACAAAGGCATTTTTTTTTTTTTTGCGAACAGGTTGCAGATTAGGCGTGTGGCAGTTTGCAATTGTCGTGACGCATGGACTGGTCAGCAAAGAGCTTTAAATATATATGATATACATATACAGAATTGGAAATAAAAAATAAAACAATAAGGAACTCTTTCAGCAGATAGTTTTAAGCAACGATTCAATTGCAATTGCAATTACAATTCTTTGTTAATTATTTACAACAGTTTAACCGTTTATGAATCACAATTTCTGCCTCTTTTGTGCAATAGGCGTCTTTTTTGTTTTCTTTTAAATGAGCTGCTGGTGCGCCGTAACGTGTACAAGTTCTTTTTTAGTTAAAGCTAATGTCAGTCATAAGACCTTTTCATTAAGTTTCTTAATTTTCATTGCCGCATAACATAAAAGAAAACTTAAAATTTCCTTGAACCAATATCAACTTGAAGACTTAAGAAAACTATATGAATGTTTCAAAAAAAACCCTCTAATGAAATTTATGTCTAACTCTCGAGAAACTTCAAACTGCAGGCTGGTTCTACAAATAAATTAATGAGACCAATCTAATCAAAAGATTAATTAGTACAGGTTGCTTCAATTAAGTATGGGGTTTGTGTGTGTGTGTGTGTAAATAGTGTGAATTCAGCTAGGTCTGTGTGTGTGAGCTTTGGTTAAAGCTCCTCAACGACGAGCCGGGGCGGCAGCAGCTTTTCAAGCTCGAATGCCTCCTATCCGTACTCGACAATGACGATATTCAAATTGGCAGGCGCCTAGGATAACAAATCGTCTTCCATATTATGTATCAGTATCTTTTTGTCCTCCTTTATGCACGGCGCCTTTTTATCGCGTGCCGAAAATTGTTGCTCCACCAGCTTGGGGTCGAAGCATGGCTGTAAATACAATGCTTGATTAGTAACTGAATAGATTTGTAACTCCTCAGTAATAACTAACCGTTTCACATATGTTCATGTTGCAACAGTTCTCTATCGTAATCTCGCACTGCTCAGTGGCCAGCGGGCGGTTGGTCAAAGGCGTATCGCTGGAGGAATTGTGACGCGCCTGTTTGCGCACTACGAAAGTCTTCTTAATATGCGGCCGCTTCGGCTTGTATATGAGGCGCACGCCATGCACGATTACTGCCGTTAACATGAGGCTGACAATGACTCCAACAACCACCACAGTGATCGGCAAGACGTTGCTCCCACTACACACACTCGTCTGGCGATACTCCGCTATGCTTGTGCCGTTACTATTTGACAGTCCCTCGCAGCTGTAAAGAAAGGAAGCGGATTAGCGGATCAGTTCATAGGCAGCTTCAAAATTGCAAAGTACTTACATTTCCTGACAGTCGGTGGGCAGAATGAAATCTGGCTGCTGCTTTTGTTGATAGCAGTAGTTGATGCAACTCTCCGTTGTGTTGTGTTCACAGCGCGTTCCAGTGAAGTTTTCACGACACTTGCAACTCAGCTCACCGCTATCCCTGTCCACGCTGCAGTGGCCGCCATTGAGGCAGTGGTCGCTGCACTTATTGTATCCGCAGCGCTCGCCATAGTAATCCGGCTGGCAGTAGCACTTGGGAAAGCCCGCGTCAGAGATCTCACAGGTGCCATGCACGCAATAGTTGTGGCATTCAGATATTTCACAGCGGGCACCCTTAAAGCCTACCGCGCATATGCAGAAGTTACGCTTGCTCACAAAGGTAGCTCCATTCAGGCAGTGCTCACGCTCGAGCTGATCCATCCGCTTATCGACTGGACTGAGTGTGGGCGTGTTG
Organism: Hirtodrosophila histrioides; assembly: GCA_037075165.1. Lineage (NCBI taxonomy): Eukaryota > Metazoa > Arthropoda > Insecta > Diptera > Drosophilidae > Hirtodrosophila > Hirtodrosophila histrioides. Next base: position 652,247 of record JBAMCL010000065.1, read on the forward strand.
CTATTTGCCTTAGTGTCTAGGCGCTGCTTGACCTTCCTGACGATGCTCGCGCAGTGCGCATCCTTCTGTAGATGCTGATAGAATCCCGTGCGCGTCACAATCCCATGTATATCTTCCGTCCAGGTGGCCTCCTGTTTCATTTTTGGTTTCGTTTCAGTTTCACCAATGCTCTGTGTTGAATTAGCAGTAGGTTTGGTAAATGAAGGCTTGGGGTAGCTCCAGACAGATTTGTCTGCTCTGTCTGTCCAGTAGATGGTGTTCTCAGTGATGGCCAGCTGTACAGGGTCCTGGAACTTCTCCTTTACCACCAACTGACGATCGCTGCCATCTAGATTTGAGCTTTCTATGGTAAAAAAGATGCCCGCCATATCGATCCAGAATATGCGATCCGAGAACTGATCCACAGCAATGCCACGCGGCATATCTACGCCTTCCTCAATGATTGTCTGCCGTTCCGTGCCGCTCAGACTGATACGCTCCACTCGGGCGTTACCAGTTTTACTGTTGGTCCAATAGAGCTGACGGCGGCAAATGTCCACGGCAACGCTGTCCGGTCGTCCGCCCTCGGCGCTCAGATCCAACAGCACCTTGGGCGGCTCCGTGTACAACGTGTCGATGCTGGCAAAGAAGATCTTACTGTGGTGCGTGTCCACCCAGAACAAATTTCGGTTCAGCGGATCATAGGACAGTCCAGCTACAGAATCATTGCCCGTACGCTGCACCGCCTGCTCCACGATGTGTGTGGCAGCCAACAAATCGCGTCTTAAAGAAAAGATGCTGCCAGTCTCATGCTGCTGATCGTTGAAGTAGAGCACCTCCTCGGCCTCGTCAAATGCCAATCCCGATAGCCTGTCGTACTCGTGGGCCGCCGATACGACTGTGTTCCATTTGTTGTCCAGAAATAGAATTTTGCTTCTAAGCGTAATGGCAAAGTCTGTAAAGTGCAAACAATGCATTAGTCGGAATTTTTAGCAGCGATAATGGTTGGTAACTATCGAAAAGATAAGGCAACGACCGTGAATTATCACAAAATGTGAGGGCTTAACTTTTACTCAAGTATCAAACTGATCAAACTCAAGCATCATCGGTTATGTGCAATTCGTGTTAAGTCCCTGTAACATAACAGAGCATTTTGAGTACAAACGGCTCTGTTAGAATCACGAATGTAATACATGAACGTACTTATCGAGGCTTAACATAGTTAGTTAACAGCAGTTATCAGTTATTTTCAAAATTGTGTAAAATTTATTAAGTTGCAAAGTTCAGGTTTTAATAAAGAACTATTTGCAGATGAACAATGTTTAATTGTTTTCATATAATAATAGTTGCATGGGGCAAGACAACGATGAACACGATCAGATGTGTGGTGTATGCGGCACATGCGGCAACAGAATTGAAAATTAAGCTCAATCAGAGACATTCAATTAAGTTACTGCTAAACGTACCCGCCCTACTTCCCCTTCTCTATAGGCCACAATTAAAATCACCAAAAACGTATCGTGTTTCAATTAAAGTTCGCCATTTATAGATATAGACGATGCATACAGAATTTAGAATATGAATTTCAATCAATTGCGTGCCAGTTTTTTGATTAATATGTAATCGAACAAAATAATAATGACATTCACCTAAACGATGCCTGTTGAATCTGTTGCACAATTCAATTTGTTTACATTCAATGGGTCTGGCTGATAAGATGGGTTCGATCCCGGGGTTGATGTGGAAATCCCCAAAGAGGAAAGCAAATATGCAAAGGTCAAGACATTATATACTTTGGCAAAATACTCGATTGCCGCCTGATTAAGCCTGTAGATATACAGACCTGATATTATTGATTAAAGTCTGATTTTTGTTTTTATTTTCTGTGTTTTTGGATTGTCGCATCGGTAAACCGGTTGCCAAAAGGGGCGTCTAATTTTGGCCAAAATGGCAGCTGTTTATTTGGCTCTTAATTGAATTCATTATGATTAAGTACACCTGACGCATGCACAACAAACAACATTGTTAGCAGCGCGGAAATTGTACAGGTACCTTAACAAACTCACGGAACAACAGGTGACCCGTTAGCAGTTCCGTAACAGATATAGATCGAAGGCTGCTCTGCTGGCTTTCACTTTCACAACAAGGCGCTGGCTGCCACGCGACAATATCCTAGCTCAGCGAGGGTTGCCAATCAAATACCTGACATTGCCACTCTGATCGATCGATCGATCTATTCTTTATGAGCCGGGCCATTGGCCCTAGTCGTTGACCGAACTTTGTGGGTCACTGTCGCGTGCAAAAGCATCGCATGGCTAACTCGCCGGGCAGGTTTACTCCGCAAAACCAAAACAAATGGTTATACACAAACTATATATACGTATAGATATGGGAATTCATTAGTTTGTTGTATGTATTTATGTATGTTTGCATTCATGGCTTTGACGTCTGTGGCTAATTGTCTATTGTAAAGCGTATTGGCAAACCTTTCCATTGCTCAGCCAATTTTAACCTTCGCACTACGGGGCCTGAGGTCAACGGCTTATCGATGCAGAAAATTAAATATTGAATATAATACATGTCTTATATTTGCCTTTGCCACGTAAATTTCGAGGGTCGTTTTATGGAACGGCCAAATCAAGTTTAATTTGTGTTTACTTCATTAAAAGTTACTTTCATTAATTCACCATTTCATCTCTCTTGCTTATTCTTCTAACAAGTTTTGGGCTTATTATCAACACAACTTGATAATTGACTTTTTTGATTCTCCTTTAGGTTGATGACTCACCAATTTTATCAATTACACCTTGAGTTCTTTACTATTATCAATTAAATGTTTGACAGTTCAGACTTATTCGTCAACTAGAGCTTATTATGTTATGGAGAAGTATTAATAGCAAGGAAAAACAACATCCAAAAATAGTTAAATACATTGACTTGTGTTATAGCCAGAGTATAACTTTGAAAGCAATGTTTTGTTATGGTTTTCGCCTCGCAAGATTTGCATTTCAAATCATACAAATTCCAAATGTCAGCCAGTTATCAATGAAATTGAACCAACAACCTTTAGATAATACAAACGAATTGTACTTGAAAATGAACTGATATAAATCTTTGGGTTTTTGGCTGGTCTGAACTCTAAGCTGAGATCCGTCAACATGCATTCGTCTGACACTGGGACCTCAGTTCTACCCAAATGGTATAAGATAGATATGACAAACTTTGCTTATGCATACTATATCGTATAGTATTTTAGAGGGAGAAAAAGGGGAATTAATACAATCCCTATTCCACTATTTACGTTAGCTTCTTTTGGAATAAATATATATTTCTAAAATAATACAGCTGAGTTAAATAGATTGAATGAATGTAAATCTGATTAAGAAATAGTATTAGCAAGGCAATTCTCGTGTACATTGAAAACAATTTCATTGAGCCATTTTCAATTGTAGTTCTGTCAACGTGTAAGGTGTTGCCAACGAATTGACGTAGCGTTGCCAACGATTTTAACATGTCTTACGTGCTTTAATAAAATGCTTGATTGAGCAAATTGGTAGCATTCAGCAGAACTAATCGCTTAGTAATTCCGCTGTTGTGACTTTCAATTTAACATTTTACGCAAAATGTAATCAATCAGCCATTAGCTCTGCAGAATTCCATGTGCTATACATAATCATTACCCCAAAACCAACGTTTAGATATAGGAAAAGTTATCCCCCAAACGAAAGTTGGAAAGGGAAATTTCAACCTTATCAGATCAAATAAAGAAAAGGCCTGATTAACATATATTTAAATTATTTAATAGACTGGCACGGTCAGTTTTCAATATCCGTTCCAAGACTTATACATATTTAAGCGACAAGCCCTTAACATATATTGTGATACGAGTATGTTAATGTTTTCGATCCATTTCTTGGGAGTCTCTTTTGTATGCTTCTTTATGCCAACGACAAGATTGTCATTCCCATTCTTCTTGAAATGCTATTGAGACTGTTTCGAATTTTTCTGTAACTGCAGGTGCATTGAACACGTTTTCTAATTTATTGTAAATCTTTATGTACATAAACTATTAACGCTAGTTTTATCAATTCCAGGCGACAACAAGTGGTATGATTGTTAATAATACTTCAGTGCGAGGCAACACGTGGATTCGTAATGGCCTATTACTTATCGGAGCTGTAACTTGATTATAGTATGCACATATGTATGTACATACATATTATATCAGAATCCATTTCAAATTCCTCAACCTGAGCGCTATAAGCTGGAAGTTTGTTTGGCCCAGCACTTCTCGGGTTGGATGAAAATGAGATCTGGGCATAAACACAATCACAAGCTTTTCGAAAAGCGGAGCCAAGTGAAAGACGAAACTGAAAGCTTGGAGACAAAACACAACTCAGCAAAATAAAGAAATACTAGCAAAAAAACCGACCGGCAGATTGTGGCATACGTGACAATTAACCAACTCTAAATGGCAGCGGTGGCACTGCCGGTTTGCCGCAGAGAGAACGTTGCAATGCTCTCTTGTGAGAGGGGGTGAAAGTGCGAATAGTAAATTTGACGTGAGGTCAAAATCTATAACAGTAATTGTGAAATGAACTTCGAGAAGAACTGTTAAAACCCATGGAAATGATAGCACTTAAAAATGCGAACTGAAATCGGAATGAAAAGTCGCATAATCAGCTGATAGATAAAACAGCCAAAATTTTGTTAACGCACACGCCTCTCACACAGACGTACGTTTCACGTAGAATAGAAGGAGAAAAAAACAACACAACATGGCCAAAAATATACACGAACGCATGCATATGTATGTATGTGTGTATGTATGTTTAACAGCAGAATGTTTTGCTGTGCAACATTTAAAAATGTCAACCGAATAACGATTACATAACATAAGCATAACATAACGCAAAGGCAATGTCTGCCAATTCGATTGCAAATTGATTTCTATAACCTAGCAACGTGACAGTGGGTACAGAGGTGACCGACCGTCCATAGAGCGAAGGGGTCAGGTGAAGTGGCAAGCGTTGCCACAGACCACTTTCTACCACCAATGCTAATTCTAGCACCCATTGTATAATGGAATACTGCTCAGAAAGCACTTACCCCATCCAATTGGAGATGCCTCTGCTGGTGGCGAGCAAATACAGGCAGAGATAAACAAGACGGCTACAACAAGATGTTGGGATGAACACAGTTTCATTTTATTTGATTTTATTGCTCGTTAATATGGCTATATTTAAAAGATTTTATAGCACTCGCTGTTGCACAGCTTTATATTTTAAGGCACACGAATTTTCGAATGTTATATTATTAATCCTCCTGGTAAAAGTGCAGTTGGAAGTGGAATCGGAGTTGCAGTCGAGCGGGAAGCATGTGTTGCTTTATTACGAGAATATGCACCGATGGTGTTTAACGCGACCGAAGCAATGAACCATGCAGCCAAATCACTTGGCACATAATGAAGCGACGATTGTTTAAGTTCAGACCGATGATTACCGACAACCATCGATAACTTTTCCCATAAGGAGTAACTGGCCGATAGTTGCCTCTGGTGTTGTAAAACATCTAAAATTTTGCGCATCGATACCGCGTAAATACTCTGTATCAACGCCGAATTGGGTTTTTAAAAAAATAATTGGACCACGGTAGCCGAATAATGGCTAGGGGATGAAACGAACATTCATTGTGACTGCTAGCAAACAAATGAAAGCATTTAAATTGCCAGAACTCCAAATAACCAGCGCTTAATGACTCAGGCCGCTGTGGCCCGTACTCGTTCATATATCAATATAAGTTTGTACATGTAAATATTAAAAAAAAACCCTGGATCTTTTAGTATGTATGTACATATGTAGGAAAGTATTTGTTTCCCCCAACTATCGAGTATTTTTCCCATTTTTGTATATCGAACTTGTTTTTTTGCATTTATTTTATTATTTCGGCAATAAAGTCAACTTCCCCCGCTTGAAACTGTTTCTTAGAATTTTTTGCGTGCTTATATTTTTATCATCAGTGAGAGAAGAAACTAAAAAATAGCTTATGTCCTTAGACCGAAAATATGCTAGTAGCAGTAACGGCTAATTAAGATAACAGTATTTTAAAAAAGTTGTACAACAAGTCACTCAGTGTGTGGGCACACGACTACAGTGTTGATTAACGAGTCAAAAGTGTAACGCACTTATTGCGCTGCCAACATTCGTTCATGTTAATAAAAATTAAAAGTTAAGTGCAATGTACAAAAATGCGTTGAAGGGTGGAATTCGAACAGCAAAGCAGGCCTGGAAATTTAGAAACGGTGATTACATACACATTTATTGAACATAAACAAATCAACCTAGTTAGCTGCATAATACAACACGACCATAGTACGTCAATCAGCTGTGAGGCCCATTCTCAAAACGTACCGTGTGCAAGTAGGTCACACTGAAAGCGTGTTGTTTTTCTCGCCACCATAAGCCGCCAGCAGTTGTACCCGCAGTATTCTTTCACAATTTTTGCCTTAAACTTATCAAAATACAAAATTTAAATTGAACGTAAGTGCATTATAACGTCATACTTGCAGAACTTGGCAAACTCAATTTGGATTTAGCCAAGGCGAATTCAGACTTTGAGCAGCATTTGTGCGAAGGTGAGACTACCACAGCCCCAAAAAGAAAACCCGCACGAACCAAAAGTATAATAACAAAATAAACACAATAAACACATAAACATCGCTAGTAAATGCAGCTAATCTTACTTAATGCTGCCCATTTGTTGTGCATAATTTAATAATCCTGTGTGCTAGCCGTTTTCCACTTCTAGTTGCAGTTACAACAAACCAAAGCTGTGTCCACCCTCCCCCCGCTGCAACCAAGCTACAGTTACTAAACAACAATCCCAACGCCAGCCATAATCGTAGCAACCAAAACCGTTTAATATCTACACAGTTAAAATCGGCTCGCAAGAGCTTTCGGTGCTGTATTTGTGCTTTTACTAACGCCCCCCCGTCAACGTTGCGTCTGCTCCACCGCGCTGATAAGCATTCTACGTATCTACGTGCAGAGACGTGTCACCTCAATACTCTGGTATCATCGAAGCAGTTTGTTAAAGTGCAAAAGCAGTTTTATCGCGACTACTCGAGCGTATCGTTGGGCGCATCACTAAAAACCAGCGACGCTCCTTTGCTGGGCGATCTTTGCAGCCGCTATCGTTCCATATTAGAGCATACATCGGCGGACGTTGGCACAGGACCAAATCAGGGATCTAATCAAAGCAAACGCATTCACAACTGTTGCAGTCATCGTCAAGCGACAGTCAACGGCCACAACAACAATATGGCAGAGGCGAAGACCGAATTTAAGCGCCTGCCCACCAATGTGGTGCCCAAGCATTATGAACTTATGCTGCAGCCCGATCTGGAGGCATTCAGCTTTACTGGCAAGACACTCGTCCAAACCAGCGTAAGTACCGTTCCTTTGTTTGTTTTCTTTCCTTCACTTTGCAGACTCGCAACTTTCGCTTTCACCTTCTACCGCAAATCATAAATATGTATGTATCTCTCTCTCTCTCTCTCTCTTTAAGTGTGTGTGCGCTTGTGAATTTTGTTTCTGACGTGTGCAAAACTCGCTCCGTTTCGTACACACACATGTAGTGAGCAAGAAAAGTCAGGGTGCACCAATTTTTTAAAATTGTTATTAATAAGTATATTAATATTGGTTTTCATACTTGAATAAAGTATATAAATTGTATATAAATACATTTATTTCCGTTACTGTTGAGAAATCGAAAGGGCGGCATTAAAATAATAAACAAAAGTCTGTATACATGTCAGCTCTGAAATCTTCACGAACACCCTTATCTGATTAAGTCAGCTCTGAAATCTTCACGAACACCCTTAACTGATTAAGCGTAGCTATTAATACGAAACTTGGGAAATAAACTGGAACATTCTTATCACAAAAACGACAGATTTAGAATGGGGCATTTCTTATCAAACCCTTGTAATATAACGGACCATTTTATAACAGCTCAAGAAGATCTACTATAAAAAAAATAAAAATATATGTATGTATGTTTATTAATATTGCATTGAAGTGAGGGTGTCTGCATACTTATATTTGCTCACTGTATACATATGTATGTGTGTATGTATGTGCGTCTGTCAGTTTCTCTTTATGCTGCAATTTTGCATGCAAGCAACGTTCACATACATTTTGAAAGACAAGGAAATGTTTCTTTGTTATGGCACTTACTGGTTGACACCAGCAATGACTGGGCAAATTATCGCAAATATATTTGTAGCGCGCCGCGTCGCTTATCCCCCTAACCCCCACAACCCCTGCTCGACTCTGGCATCGCCGCCCCTGCTGATCTCATAACGGTATTCACATTGTGTTTACGTTTCTCTGTGCGCCAAGAGACGCAGCAGCAACGGGTTTTGGGCTTTGACTTCATGATCGCTCATCAAACACGCTAACAGAAGTCGCATCCCATAAATCTTCAAATACTAGAATACAAATATAGTTGGCCAAAACCAGTTTTGGGCGCCTGCCCAAAGCCGGAAACCTGGATCACAAAAAATTCGCGTACAGTAAATATTCAATAAAAAGGACCGTTAAAATGTTATATCTATTCTGCACGTTCATGCATAATAAAGACATGGTTAAGATAAGATAAGAAAAAACTTAACCATTTAATCGAGTTTTTGCAAAGGGGCGCTCAAGACAAACACAAGATAAACTTAATTTTCTTGCCAGTTAAGTTAATTATCCAGTGAACAGTAACTATAAGCCTAAACGATTGATACTGGCTGCTCTATGAATGAAATTTTACTCGAAAGTATCTTAAAGATACTCGTTTCAATTAGTTTCTTATATAAAACGTTCACTGTACATTTAATACGACCTTGAAATAACTGTTTAAAGCTCATCTCTATCACATTTTTCGTTCTACTCGGTTTTTTGTTTCGCTTGACCTTTTTATGGACGTTCGTGGTAGCATAAAATGGACAATAATAGCTGCCTGACGTACGATCATTGACTTATTGGCCCTTTCTGTTGTTCCTAGAAGCGTTCTAATTGTCTCTAATTATTGTCGTTGTTTCAGGTCATGTATAAAACGGCACGCATAACCCTGAATGCCTTGGACATTAGCATCGATACGGCGGAGTTTCAGTATGAGTGCGAAAAGTTGAAACCGAGCTCCATTACCTACTCAAAGGCCAATGAAACTGCCACACTGGAATTCGCCGAGGAGATACCGGCGGGCACATCCGGCGTGCTGCACATGACTTTTACAGGGGAGCTTAATGATAAAATGAAGGGCTTCTATCGCAGCAAATACTTTACGGCCAATGGCGAGGAACGCTATGCAGGCGTCACCCAGTTCGAGGCAACAGATGCCCGTCGCTGTTTTCCCTGCTGGGATGAGCCGGCAATTAAGGCCACCTTCGATATAACGCTGGTGGTGCCCAAGGATCGTGTGGCGTTGTCCAATATGCCAGTGATGAAAGAGGATGCACTGCCCAATGGCCTACGACGCGTACGGTTTGATCGCACGCCCATCATGTCTACCTATCTGGTGGCCGTGGTTGTTGGCGAATATGATTTTGTGGAGGGCAAGTCTGACGATGGCGTCATTGTACGCGTCTTTACGCCCGTGGGCAAAAAAGAACAAGGACAGTTTGCCCTTGACGTCGCCACCAAGGTGCTGCCGTATTACAAAAGCTATTTCAATATTGCTTACCCGTTACCTAAGATGGATCTCATTGCCATTTCGGACTTCTCGGCCGGCGCCATGGAGAACTGGGGCCTGGTCACCTATCGTGAGACATTTGTGCTGGTGGATCCCAAGAATACGTCCCTGATGCGAAAACAGTCCATTGCTCTTACTGTCGGCCACGAGATCGCCCATCAGTGGTTTGGTAAGCATCAATTACCATCGATATGATCTTTTTCCGGGCTCTGATATTGTACATTCTTAGGCAATCTGGTGACCATGGAGTGGTGGACACATCTGTGGCTCAACGAAGGCTACGCCTCGTTTGTGGAATTCCTGTGCGTGCATCATCTGTTTCCGGAGTACGACATCTGGACACAGTTTGTGACGGACATGTACACGCGCGCTTTGGAGCTTGATTCGTTGAAAAACTCGCATCCCATTGAGGTGCCTGTCGGCCATCCCTCGGAGATTGATGAGATCTTTGATGAGATTAGCTATAACAAGGGCGCATCTGTAATTCGCATGCTGCACGATTACATTGGCGAAGATGATTTCCGGAAGGGCATGAATCTCTATCTGACACGGCATCAGTATAGCAACACCTGCACTGAAGATTTGTGGGAGGCACTTCAGGAAGCGAGCTCCAAGAATGTGGGTGCTGTTATGTCCAGCTGGACGAAGTACAAGGGCTTCCCAGTTGTCAGCGTGGAGTCCGAGCAGAAGACCGACACACAGCGTGTGTTGCGCCTAAGCCAGAGCAAATTTACCGCTGACGGCTCGAAGGCGGACGAAGATTGCCTCTGGGTGGTGCCAATTTCGGTATCCACGTCACGCAATCCAACTCAAATTGCGAAGACTTTTCTACTCGAAAAGCCCACCATGGAAGTGGTGCTGGACGGTGTCAGTGCCGAAGACTGGATCAAAATCAATCCTGGCACCGTTGGCTACTATCGCACACGGTACTCACCAGAAATGTTAGCAAAGTTGCTGCCGGCCGTGGAGAACATGGAGCTGCCGCCACTGGACAGGCTTGGCTTGATCGATGACATGTTTGCCATGGTGCAGGCTGGACAGGCCAGCACCGTCGACGTGCTGAAGCTGGTCGGCTCCTACCGTAATGAGACCAATTACACCGTGTGGACAGCCATCACCAACTCACTGGCCAATTTGCACATTCTGATCTCTCATACAGATCTCATGAACGATTTTCACAGCTTTGGTCGCAGTCTTTACGAGCCGGTGGCCTTGCGCCTCGGTTGGGAGCCGCGTGATAATGAGAATCATTTGGACACGCTGCTGCGCAGCCTGGTGTTGACACGTCTCGTTGCTTTCCGGAGTCCCGAGTTCATAGAGGAGGCACGCAAACGCTTCCGCAGTCATGTGAATGGCACCAATCCGCTGCCGGCAGATCTGCGCAGTACCTGCTACAGGGCAGTTCTACAGGATGGCAACGAAGCTATCTTCCAGGAGATGCTCACGCTGTACCGTTCCACGGATCTGCACGAGGAGCAGGATCGCATTTCCCGTGCCCTTGGATGTATTGGGGATGTTAAGCTTCTGCGTCAAGTCATTGAATTTGCAATGTCGGTAAGTAACTGCGAAATCCTTAAAATTTACTAGACTTATTACTGTTGTATCCCATTTAGGGTGAGGTGCGTGCCCAGGATTCGGTGTTTGTCATCGTAGCCGTGGCCGTTAATCCCAAGGGCCGCGACATGGCCTGGGAGTTCTTTAAGGATAGCAGCAAGAAACTGTTAGAACAGTATCAGGTAACTTGTTGTCTTATAATACTTTAGTTGCGTGTTCAATTTTTAAACAAAAAATATCATTCTACAGGGTGGTTTTCTGCTGACGCGTCTTATTAAATATTTGATTGAAAACTTTGCCTCTGAGGAAAAGGCGCGAGAAGTGGAGGAGTTCTTTAAGAACAACCAGATACCCGGCTGTGAGCGCACCGTTTCACAGGCCGTAGAGACAATACGCCTTAATGCCGCTTGGCTGGACCGCGATCTGAAGAAGCTGTCCGCTTATCTCAAGCAGAAATAGACGTGCCTTGGCATGGCGCATACCAAAGCATTTAGCAACAACAACTACAACAACTAAAACACGACCAAAGCTGTCACAACACCCCCGCCCCTATCCCTATTAAGTGAGCCAAATAGGTTAGCATTATTAAGCAGAAACTATAACTGACTCCTCGGCAACTCACGGCCAGTTCCCAAACCCAGCGGCATTTAAAACCGAGTTAATATCAAGTTGCATATTTGTAGAAATGTGCACATCTATCTTCTATATCTACAAAAGTTATGTTGAGTTTATGACGATAAATAAATGCAATTAAAATTACAATTAATAATATAACTTACAATATTACGTTGCCGACAATAGTTTCAATTGTTGAAAACTATGTTTTTCCTTCTGTACGTCCCGAAATCATATCAAAGTTCGAGGGGAACATTTGAAGCTTTTATATTGCTGCTTTCAAAGTGAATGTTTAAGCATAGCTAAAGTATTTGCTTACATAATTTTGGGATCATCGTTGTTGTTATTGTTGTATTCAAATTTGAGAGATTTTCGCTTTAGCTCCTGGGAATGTGCCCAAAAGTTTGCCAAACGCTGATCAGTGTTTGAGCAAAACTCGCGAAAATCTTTCAGCATTTTGAGCTGGAAAAGTTCTCCATCGACAGAGTTATTAATGGTCAGCGCCTTCCACTTTTTGTTGGGTATCATATGATTCCAGGCCCACAAGAAGCCCACCTTCTTGGGCACATTGGTGTTGTTTGTGTGACCATACACGCAACGGGTGACGTTCGCCTCCTGGCGACTTGGCGACTCCACCTGGTAGTTGTTGCTGGCGCAGCTAAAGCCCAGAGAAGTAGATTAGTCAACAATAGGTCTCACAATTTCACGAATATTTACCGTATTAGCGCGAACATATTTCCCGTGCAATGTACGTACTGATATTCCTTTGGCAGCTGCATAAACAAACAAGGGTTAAGCAGGCAATAGTTGAGTTGTGTGTATGGGCAATACTTACGTCCTTGTTTTGGGAGAACTTTTCCTCGAGCACGCAAGGCAAGAAACCAAATTTGGCCAAAATGGCCTCCTGTAGAAAGAGCATGCGATCGGATCGGCTGTCTTCGGGGAATTCTGTGTAATCAAGTTGAGAGCTTGTTAGATAAAACATAACAAGAGTTTTAATAATGTACGTACCTTCGAAGAGCGAAGTGCCATCCGGCAAGAATGTGACGCACAGTGGAATGAAAATGGGACCACGCAAAGGATCCGACTTTTCTGTAAAAGGCTCCGCCATGGGATCTGCCGGCACGGACACCAGTTGATAGCCACACTGATTTGCCTTACGCATCCAGCCCGAAATCTACAGTACACGAACATAAGCAAGTCTTAAATAAAAATGATATTAAAGGGCCTGTGTTGACTATTACCAGGTCGGATACAATGGGTCCCGATGAGGTAACCCACTCAACGACAAGCTCGAATGCAAATCCTGGCTGCATGACTGTATGGTGCTTCACATGGCCCCACTCCATGCGATCGCTCTTCTGGTTCACATCGATTTCCAGGTGCGACTCGCGATAGACGCGCTCTAAGAGCAATGACATACATTATAAGCAAACACATTGGATTAGGATACTTACTATTTTTGCAGTAATCGGTCCAAGATTGCGGTGCGGGCGTGTTGCGCAGAAAATTGGGCACATGCGTGGGCACTGACTCATTGTGCCACAAGAAACTACAGCCCTGGAACTCAATCTCCAGCCACTCGTTCACAAAGGCGCTGTAATCGTTCAGAGGTGGCGCGTAATCTGTTCAGATGCCAGGTTTAAGTATAGTTCAAAGCAGCTCAGCAAGTTTAATACTTACCTTTGGCATTCTTATCCTGTTGAACCACATAGTAGAAGACAAAACCAGGCACAACCGGCTGATTCCAGTCGCCGGAGGCATGGCATATCATGCGCTCCCTGCAAGGAGTCAAATATGTCAAAGACAATAACCTTTCATCTAAATTGATTAGCTTACTTGCGCATGGCCTCCAACAGATCCAGCGGATGACGACCATTGCTTAAACGCGCCTTGAGCCACATCAGCGCATCATAGGAGACAAAGGTGCAGGAGGGCAGCGATTGGGTCTGAGCAAAGTAGCCCACGCCGGTCACCGGATGTTTCATGGCTTCAAATATCTCGCCAAGCGTTGCATTGGCGCTGAACTTGACATCCACGGCCAAACTAACAATAAAAAGCTGAACAGTTAAGGGAGCTCCTAAAGATACAGCTTTATGCGCCACTTACCCATCGTCCTGGTCGTCTCGCGACACGACTGGGGATGTAGTTGCTGCTGCTGCCGCTGCATCCGTGCCAGGGAAGATGCGTGCTGTTCGATTCACGTCAAGTTTGGAACGCACATTAATGCTGTGAGGAGAAGTGCAGGATTAGTAATGCTTAATAGTTGACTTCGCTTGGTAACCCTTGCCGTGGAATATGTGTGGGAGCTAGGGCGTGTGTGAGGGTGTATGTGCAAAATGCCGTATGCCAAAATTTATGCAAAATTACAACTGCAGCTCCTTCACTTTCGCTTAGAATTTAGCAAACCAATTGTATATAAAGTGTTGGTAGTTTTGTTTGGGATTGGGTGGAGTGGGTTCAACTATGATAGATACGCGAGCCCAGAAATGAATGCAGCCAGAGCGTCAAGGATCAGGTCCAGCTCCGGCTGCTTTCGTTGCCGGGATCGCTGGATTGGCACAAACCTTTGTTGCGGTGAGTTTAATAGATTAAGATTCTTTTCAGTGATTCTAGGTGTAGGTGTGTCATGCTGCTGAAAGCCAAATACCAAATTAAATAATGATAAAAACAAAAATAAAATAGCCGAGGCATTAAATTTGCAATTAATTATATATGTATATAAAGTAAAATACGAATACTCTAAAAACTAAAGTGCACAAACCAAATACAATACATAAAAGTACTACGAAATCAGTCACCAAACTGTGGGGGGTAGAAAATAGACGGGGTTCCAATGAAAATAATATAATCTCTCTACTCGCAGGCGCATTGAAACATTTACAGATGCAAAACGTTGTAGGTGATTATAATGTGTGTGTGTGTGTGTGTGTGTGGGTTGGGTGTTGAGTGTGCGTATGATATGGATACAATATTTGGATACGATATAAAAACCTGGGTCTCTTCTCGGGCAGGCGATTGCTGCCGACACGCTCGCGAAACGGAGAATTCGCGAGTCCCTGCAGACAGGATGCAGATGCAGATACAGACAGAGAGGTTGGCGTTGGGGTCAGGGGGGAGACAGAAGACATTGAAAACATTAGAAATGATATACGAAGCATTTTCAGCTTAATCCTAACGAATAATTATGAAAATTAAAGCGTGCGCAATTAAACAGCAATTTGAAGTTTGAAACAAAGATTTCAACACAAAAATGCGAAAGGAAATTAACATATTTAACATAATATGCGCAACTTGAAAACAATTATTGGAGTTTTCGTTGTTAGATTGGTAAAGTGAATAGATAACCTGGTTAGGAGGCCTGGATATAATGCTCGTACTGTGTCTTCGCTTGGTTAAACTGTGGGTGGTGGGGCTATCCTGCAAATGGACATTAAGGTAAGCAGTAAGCACTACATTTACACAAACGTATATGTAAGTCTGTAAGTAACAACACAACTGTTCGCCATTGATAAACAGACAATGCAGAACTGCAACTGGAAATCTAGATAACAATTAACGCGTAACGCAATGTTCAAAACAATAACACTAAAGAGTTTTAGCTAATTGTTGGCAGCTTACGCGCGCTTTGCGGTTTATTTGCCGCTTCAATTTGCTGACATTCTCGATAAGCCGCACAAAATCCTCCATCTGATCACGTGTGTTGTCCACAATCGCATCCGTGAAGATGTCGCAGCGCTGGCTGCCAAAGCTAACAATCTTGTTAACCATATTCTCGCGGGGCAGCAGATACATGCGAAAACGCCAGAACTTGAGACTCTGCAAAACACCAAAAGCTGCGTATTTAGAATCGTCTAAAATTATGGTCAAAATGCTCACCTCCATTAGCGGATAGTCTACGTCGCCGCGCGTGCATATGTACAAGTCCATGTGATTCCAGTTGAAGTTCTCCAGCTTCTCCGTAGTAAAGTTGACTCCTGAAATCTCATAGGTCTCATGTTGTGGTGCGTGGAAACGATAGCGATAATCCACATTTATGGGCGGATAGGGATGCCTGACAAAAGACAAGAGAATGACGAGTTAAAGTATTTATATCTTAAGATTCCATTTCAATTCTTTAGTAAAGCAACCTCACCTGGGTTTGTAGCCAGTTACGGTGATAACGGAACCGTTTAGCGAGATCTTGTGAAAGATGCGTCCAATGGACAGCAGATACTCTTTCTTAGTCTCGCAGGGCGGTTTGGCTGTCATAACTGCAGACGTGGATTGATTGCTGGTCACAGCACAGCTGCCGGGCCCATTTGCCGAGGAGCAGCTGTTGGAGCTGGGCTGCTTTTCCTCCACAACAATCAGCTGAAAGCCCTGGGCCAGGCGCTGGGATACGATCTCCTTGCAGACCTCCTCGGTGGACAGGGGCTTGCGGTAGACGGCACGACTCTTGGCATAGTCCAGATTCACATCGTCGGGCAGCAGCGTATAGTCGGAGATGACATAGTCGTTGTGCAGGGAACGCTTGTCCGGGAAGTAGTCGGTTGTGATCGGCAGACAGGCGGGTATGGATAGCGACTTCCAGTCGACGCCTGAAAGCGGTAGCCATGATAATAAGGATACAGTGCAGCGGACGCCGTAGCGTGCAGGGGGCAAGTGTTCAAAGAAGGTAGGCAAATAGAAAAAGCCAACGCCGATACGAGATACGAGTATATATATAAGTATTATTATTATAGTTACACAATTTCAAATCGCTTAAACTAAAGACCAGGATCTCCAATTATACGGAAATTAATACCAGCTTTAAATATTTGGATTTTATACGTTTTTTTTTAAGGTGGTCAACAAGAATTAGCAGGTGCGAGCGTGCAGTGCAGTGGGCGTGGCTGAAAAGCATGCGAACATTACAAAATACAAAGGTTGCTGATAACGGGTCACATGCCACATGCCACATGCTCGTGTGGGGGGTTACACACCAAAACCACCTCGATCAAATGTGGATATATGTGCAAGGATATCTAACTACATGCAATTTGTGAGCGGGGTGAGACGTGTTAATGATAGGCACTAATTACATGCTTTTCTACAAAGGAAAGTCGCCAGGGGAAACCTTGAATTTACTGATGTTCATATATACGAGTGTGTAGAGATATCTGTCTATTCCCCTGCATCTTATCTTTCAAATCGTAATAACATTTTCCTCTGATCGGGCAAATCTTAGATATTAACAGAAATTAGCTAAACTCGTCGCGGACAACACAGACTTAAACCAATTTCAAGGAATTCACTTTGATGAATTATTTTGAAAGTTTTTTGCAATTTACTACACTAAAATTTATCAAAAAATTCAAAAAATATATTTTGTATATACATTTTTTTTTAGTTTAAAGCTATATTTACACACATTTTAATTCTCAAAAATGTACAGGTAGATTTGAAAGGCACACCACTTTTAAAATATGATCCTTACCGTTCCCTTAAGCTCCCCGCGGATTAACGCCCCCTCTGACTCACTCACTTTGAGTTTGCTCTATTTTAATCATAAAATTAAGCGACAATAATAAATTAAAGGGCCACTAGGAAGTGCTTTAGTCAATAGTGTGTGCAAGTTCTACAGTAACTATACAGTTGTTAACTATGGATTAGCTGGATTCTACAAATACTACAGGTGTATATAGGTGTACAAATACGTAGGTGAGGGTTGCGTGGGGTGAATGTACTATATGTGTATGTGTAAGTGTACGTCTGTGTGTGTGTGGGTGTGTGTGTGGATGCATTGCTTTGTACAAAATTGTGATTATTTTTTGCCAAACCTATGATGATCTTTCCTCTGCCGACCGCCTCTGGTGTAGCCTCAAGCGGTGAGCTTCCAAAATTATTATGTTCAGTTTCAACAATCGGTTTCATATGCTTGCCTGCCGCATTCCCAATTGCATTCACAATTTCTAAACGTTACCATTACGATGGGTTGACCAATTGATCGATGATTGATCGATGTCGATAGTAATTTCGATTGTTATTGTGAATTTTGAGTTTGAGGTTACGTTTGAATTATCCAATTGGGATTTGTTTTTGTTGTCGTTGGTTGCCGCAGAGATTTTGATGTGTTGGTGGAGAGTAGCGGGATTTGTGAATTGACCATTAAATACATATACATATATATTTAGTAAATATAATTCAATTTTCATTTTCGTCGATAAATATGGGTTAAAATTAATGTATGTATATATTGTAGTATATCCAAAATACATAAGTAATTAGTTGAGATATTTAAATCCAAAATTACTCAAATGCCTTAAAACAAAAATGCGGTTAGTAGTAGCTACATATTATAGTATAATCTCCAATAGAAACGCGACTAGGCCCACGATCATCCCAAAAACATATAGATAAAATACGGATGCCAGCATATTGAGCGTCAAAGGATGCGCCTCGTGCATCCTTTCATAGTGCTCCACGCTGGCAAAGTCATGAACATAGCCGAGCTTCCGGGCGCGATGGTACCAGAAGTTATGCCAATAAATTTGTAATCCCGCCTCATGGACGTACAGCTCAAACCAATGCAGAGGATGCAAGAAATGTGATCCGACGCGCAGTTGAAACTGATTTGGAAATGTGCCGTAGCATAGCTTCGATAGCCAGAAGCGTTTCTGCTTTAGATAGCGTTGCTGCTGGGCCAGAAATTCCCAGCGTATGGTGCTGATGGGATATATGTACTCGGGACTCATCTTAACGCGCTGGTCATAGAAAAAGCTGGCGTTGGCGTAGCTGACCTTGCGCCGAAACTGAGCCTCATGCCCGAATGACTTCACAATGGCATCCAAGTCGTTTGGATGCAGCAGGATGGGATACGGTTGCTGAAAGAGCTCCATTAGCGTAAGAGATGGCTTGCTGGTTAGCGTCACGGCTAGAAACGATGTCAGCCTGGTGGTATACAACTGTACGGTAACAAAGACGCTGAAGATTAGGCATGCACCGATCAGTAGGCTGCACGGCCACGAAGCAAATTCTTGCAACTCGACGTAGCTGGCGACACGACTACCTGGTATGGCTAGCATTGACCAAGGCCTGAAGCTCACACTTAGAAAATTCACGCGTCGAACCAAGCAGTGCACCAGGATCATAAGAGGTATAATCAGTAAAAGACAGACCCAAGCGGTCGGGCTGAACGGCAGAAAAATATAGAGCCAGCTCGGTATCTGGTTACCTAACGGTATCATAAAACAACGCGGTACCACCCAAAACGGATAGGAGTAGTCCACGTTCGAACAGCGCTTCAATGTCGTATACTGATGCGGACTAAGCTCGGCACGATTTTTAACTAACAGCTCCACCACGGCGGGCATGTTTAGATTGTTGGAACCATTGACGTACAAAGGATACATCTCTAGGCTGACGTTGAGATGCCGCATCAGAATGCGTATTATAGACCCGCCAGCACCGTCCAATCGCAGTTGGCCTGTATCTTGTTGCTGGTACCAAATGGTACCCGGCACGTCCACCTGAACGGGCACGCGCAGCTTGTAGCCCAGAAAATCTCGTCGATTGGCCAAAGGAAAGACATAACGTACATCATAAGTGCGTCTCAGTCGGAGCACACGGAGTGTGGGATAAGGATCCATGTGGTAGAGTCGCCGCTGACCCACCATTACCAAAGTGGAGCGAAAACCTTGATGCCACAGATACTTAAAGAAGGGCTCTAGCGTTTGGTGTTGCTCGGTACGACGCAGCAGGAACAAGGTCTTGCAGTAACGAAGTCCATTCGCTCTCAATGCCTGTCTCTGTATCACTGGATCCTGTGAATGCCGTGCAAAAACCAGGAAGAGCGTTTTGCTATAAATTAAATTCTTAAAGTCGCCAACAGACTCTTCCGTGGATGTTATCTTGGGCAGCAATCGAAAGTAGTTGCTCTCATTGTTGGACAGCGCAGTGTAGAGCTCATCCAGAAATCCTTCGCTGGTGGCTCCAGCGCTGTGCATTATGCTGATAGTTTCGAACTCATACACGCGTCCAATCCGTTCCAGAAACAGTGCCAAGTCAATTGGCACCGCTTCTATCGCAGTCACCACGAAGAGATGCACCAGCAGCAGATGCCTCATGCTGATAGAAATAGCCCAATGTGACTGCAACTTGTGTCAGTTGAATTGTCATACCCGACCTCGATAAGATCTCAAACTATTCCCGCACGGATGCGAATTAGTAGCTAATAGGAGTTATGCAAACATACCTGTTGTAATCGCGGGCGTCCACTCCTGCTCCCCCGTGGCACCCCAGAGATACGATTTGGCCTGCGTGGCTGTTAGATTGGGCACATTCGCGGCGGGCGTTGCATTCAGCAGCGAATTGTTGCGTCTTTTGAAAACTGCAATAAGGCGTTTACGAATCAGTGAGGATACTTCAACATACTAGTAAACCCGTACTTACAGTCAGCTTCAAAGTTTTGGGAGGTAACAGACTTGCTCAGACTGATCACGGAGTGGGTGGACACCTGGTCGTATTGCTCTCCAGCAGCAGAGTTATACTCGTTCTCATTGTTGTTGTTAGTGCTGTTCGAATGCTGCAGCTGGCGACTGTAACTGACAGCCGTAGATTTGGCAGGCACAGCTTGGTAATGATGCTGCTGTATCAGCACACCCGTGGGACCCTTGGGAAATATATGTGTCCAGCGTCGTCGATTGGAGGTCAGCTTAATAGTCACATGTGACGGATCAAAAGGATTGATGAGCGCCCTTCCAGGACGCACAATCGGAGCAATGCTGACAATTGCTCGGCGTGCGTTCTTCTCTGATGCCAGCGACTCGGACAAATTGGTGCTATCGGTCAAAGCTGCCAGCATGCCCGAGGTGCCATGATGTATGTCCGGATCGGACATCTTGCGCCGCAGACTGGGTATCTTAGTAGGCGTCAGGTTCTCCCAGTCATTGTTGCGATAAGCGTATGTCTCAAAGCTGGGCACCGATGTCTTCTTAGCGCGCACCACGCGCTGCAAGGAGCTAAAAAGTTAATATACATTTTATTAGACATCAATATTCATTTACGTAGTTAGCTTAGTTTACCATGTGCTCTGTGCGGGCAGTGGCTGAAAGATTTGCTCATCATATGCATCATAGTCAAAGAGGGAATTGTGTATGTACTCGGACTGGTTGCAGCTTAGAAAATTGCGCTCATTCTCCTCCACATCGGTCTCATCAACGACTGATAAAAGCGGCAACTTGATGCGAGGTATGAAGCTTGAATAGGCGATCTTTTTATTGGTGGAGTAGAAGCTGAGGTTAATCCAGTGCGGCAGCGAGTAGTCATCGGCCGAGGTTAGCGTAGTATCCTTGTTGTGGAACTTAAGAAGCGGCACCGCGTGCAGCGGTTGCTCGCCCACACACACGAGATCACTGCCGACGCCGTTATCAATGATACGCTGCTTGGTAATGTTCGTTAGCTCTCTGTCCACAGAGAATACGCCCACACCGGGCGTAATTACAACGGATAGTTGACCAGTGCGATCAAAGGTCCGATCCAGGTAATGCTTTTCAAACGTATTCAACGATATGTTGAGCACTTCTAAGAAGTTGCCCTGCGTGGCTGTTGAGTTAGTCGCCTGTGGTATACGCATGGTCTGACGCTCATGGTATCGCAGCACAGTCTCCTGGTAGGACGTGAAGAGCTTTCGCAGTTGCGCCAGCACCGTACACCAATCATCATTGCGCTCGTTTTGAATGGCGACGCGGTAAAAGTCCTCGTAGTAGCGTCCCTTGTAGTCAAGCTGTAGACAGTCCCGCATATGCGCTGGAAACTCGTCCAGACTCTTCGCCGCGTAAAAGGTACGCGAGAAGAGTACAATGGTCACTTCGTGGTTGCAGCCCAGTTTCTTCCACTTCTGAAAGAGCTCTGTGAGGAACCCATTTACAGCCTTCTCAAAGTACAGATCGCCGTGTATGTCAAAGTCCCACATTTCCGAAGACATTTGCAGAAATAGATACACCATGGATGTGCTGCTGCGGAACACAATCTTTGTATCGTCTGTGATAACGCCGCTGGCCACGCGCTCTCCCTGTGACCACATCTCGTAAACTTGGCAGCGTATCTGCATGTCATTATAGTCGATCTTCTTGTTAACGTACACACATGTATCGGTCTATAAGCAAAGAATGATGACGTTTACTTTCCCATATTACTTTGTGATTCTACTACTCACCAGATACGTCTTCAGGCGCCACATTTCAGAGCGGCCCATGTACTGATCCTTAAACGTTATTTCTATAGAGTCAAGCGCGACATCAGCGGGATTCACAATACGCATTACGACATTAGAATATGAACGCATTTTGAACGCTGTGGCTATGCAGGACTCGATACTTATCACATTGCGGCCAGTTTTGATCTGTTCATTCAGTTCTGTTATCTGCAGCAGCAGATGAGTGCCGTTCTCATCCTCGGGCTCATAGATTTCCACCACATCGCCGACCTTCGCTGTCGGATGATCCTGTGGGTTCAACACAAGGTCGGCATCTGCATACACAAATATTAAAAAACAGTTAATAAAATGACGCCTTAATTTTTCTTTTTTCTTTGGGTTAACTCAGCTTGAGCCTGACGATGAAAAAGCTTATCGCATTGACCAGGCTCACCTTGCGTTTTCTCACCATATGACTTATTGCAGGCCCTTGTGTGCGTATTTAATTTGTAGAGCTTCATTTTGTTTATTTATTTTACGTCTCCATTTGCATAAACCAAATTTTTATGCTCTGTGGTTAGTTGTTTTTTGCGGTTTGTTATGGTGCTATTCGCTTAGTGTTGGTCAACATCGTGTAGTGCGCATCAGCTGGCGCAATCGCTGTAGTGATGGACATACACTCACGACAGGGCACTCACAAGGGCTCCGCAATATAAAATTCAATGAAACGTTATATAATAGGATCAATTATATTTGTAGAGTTGGAATGAGCAATCAATTTCTAGACGCAATTTTGCAAGAGTTATACTCCTATTAAGAGGCGTTTATTTATCTCATCTACAGTGTTAAAAATTGTATGCATACGGCAACACCACGATGATTTATTAGCAGTACCCCATCGACAAGTTGACAGCGCTGGTTGCTACACTTGTGCTACATACAGTAAACGCAATGTGGCAACACTGTATTTACTATGTAAATAAACCTGCTATAACAACCTTTGGACTCCGTTCGCATGCATGTATATAAACCCAAAACAGATGTTATTTGTTTGAATATTTTTTATTGAATCGCAATATCAGTGAGTACATTTGACTAACAGTTTTTTGACAGTCGCCTGGATAAATAATCCTCAGTTCAATAATTGCATAGCATTTGCATTTTAACTTCCTCAATTGCTTGGGCATTATGTATAATATTGTATGTCGCATTTCATTGTTGATTAGAACTCGTAACTGTTGTCATTGACGACAACGATCATTTCGGCTGATAATTTCGTTTTCGAAGCGCTTCTACTTATAGTACATAATATAGTATATGATTCAAGGCAATAATGCATTCGCTTCAAATAGGTTCGCTTTGCTTTGGACTACGCATAGTTTAGATCGCTCACCAGGACGCGTCGATTAGTATGTAGTTATGAGTAGGTAGTGGGTATGGGTATGGGTATACGTATGTAACTAACAATTGTAGTGTAGTGTCGTTCTCAATCTCAACATGCAGCTTAAACATAGACAAAACTACCGAACAAACTCACTCCTAGAACTAAACGGGTACAAACTACAATTAATTACACTTAGAAATAAGGATAAAAACTAGCTTTACATCGCCACGGTTGCCAGGACTACAGTTATATCGTCCGGCTTACCGCCGCGCGCCTGAATATTGTTGCGACGGGCACTGATGGCAAAAGGCGAAAGGAATTCGCTGTTGAGGGACAGGGTGCGGGCCATAAATGCGAGAGTGTTGGCGGTCATTTGAAGCTTCACGGGATCCCGCTCGCCCTCAACATCTCGCAGCACCTGCAGCATTAGATCCTCAGGCACATTGTCGAATACGCCATCGGTGGCAATGAGTATAACATCGCCGTCCTTAACGGGAAAACTCATTGTGTCCGCCGATTCGGGACTATCGCTGAGAACATTGGGCCCATGTCCGGGCGGTGGCAGAGACAACTGAAAGGGTGTATTAAAGTAGTGCTGCTGCTCCTCCGATTTATGGACAACCTCGCCCTTGCGCACCACTATGAAACCACTGTCCCCAATATTCGCCGTATGCACCGTGCTCGTCTCTCGATTAAGTATGAGCACACAGGCCGTGCTGCTGCCCAAAATGGGCTTCTTTTGCTCCATGAGCTCGCAGTAGCTGTAGGCAAGCAGGTTGACGGGTCGCTGAGGATTAAAATGGGTGCAGCGCACCAAGCGTTCGCATGTGCGCATGAGAAACGACGAAAATTCGCCCGGATCGATGCCATAGCTGCGCCAGCCGCCAACGCCATCGGCCACGCCCATCACATCCGCTGTCTCTGTGGAAGCTTTGAACCACGAGTCCTCGCCGTATTTGCCAGGCTTGTACTTGTGTCGAAGGTTATCCTTGGCAAAGCCACAAACCACCGAGACGAAATGTGGACGAGATCGATGTGAAGTTGAAGTTTGCTTTGCAGCACCTTTGGCTGTGGCACCAGTTGCACCCGAGTCGAGCAGTGTCGAGAAGCTGCTGCGTAACGCCCGGGATATAAGACGCGACGTCCAATTAAGCGAATGCATCTTCGCAACGCAAAACCCTCGTCAAAACGCGTGGTCGCAATTAATGAATGCTCGTTATGTACACATATAGATCGATTAGTTAAGTGTAGGTATGTATATTCGCGAGGTTTGGCATTCCCAACCGCTTTTAACTGGTTGTAATCCACAAATTTAACAAATTTACGTCCCAATTAAATAAAAATTACAACTACGACAGAGTTATGTGATACACTTTTTTCCCACACACTCACACATACACACATTAAAGTTGTGCCGAATCGTTCAGATTTAGTTCGATTGAACTAATCTCCATAGTGAACGAATGAACCTGCTTATTGTTCATTACAGTCATATGACTCCCACTGTCGTTCAAAAGATTTGAATATCAAAATGGTGTAGTCGCTTATTATAATCTTTCTGCGAGACTGAATGATTTTGGGATTCAAATTAGTTGAACGATAATAGGATTCAAACGACGCAAATTAAACATTAGTTCGTTCAGTGAAAAACGAACTACTGAACTGAATCTGTAAATTGAACTGGAACTGGAACTACGTCATTGCAAACAGAGATGTTACTTAACATGTCAGCGACAATAACATTAACATAGTCTCAATGGCTAACTGCGAATGAGTATTATTTTCAAAAAAAAAGAACAGCTGTTTTCGACACATTTTTCCACTTGTCAAAGTCACAGTAAAATTTCTATCAATATCGCCGGCACTATTATGTTATCGATAGATTATTTTGATTGCGGTTTTTTGAAAACGTAATTTTTACCCCAACAGTGGCTTGCTGTTGCTATACATAGGCCAATTCCTATTTAAATTAACTGTTTGAAACCAGTTGTTAACTAAAACAGGGCAATATTTTATTAAATTGTTATTTACACAATTAAGTATCACGATTGATTAAAAAAAAACAACTACAAACCGGATTCCAAAAGTGTACTTCCTAATAATAGATAACATGTATGCATTTAATCCACATTCAGCTTTCTAAATGAGCCCTCAGTACCGAAGAGGTTATCAAAATCAATGGGAGCTCCAGGACGAAGCTTCTCATCATTGACATACGTTGCATTTGCCTTAAAGAAATCTCTGTAATCATCAAGTTTTTTCCCCCATTCTGCAGTGATCTCTTCAATAGAACCATTTTCACCACCATACTCTTTAGGCAGATATTCCAAAGGTATGTGTTCCGTCAGTGCTCCGATTTTGCTGCCATGAACATAAAGTCTCTCCTGTTGCTTTTTTGACATCATAGGTTTTATCATATTAAAAATGGCGTCAAATCCAGGAATCGTGTTGATAAAATGCTGAGCCTTTGGCCTCATAGGGAATGCCTCTTCGGAAAATGCGGTCATCTTTTTCGCCAGTCCAGGCGTCATTTGGAACATGTGTGCGGCAGTTGCAGATTTCATATCCAACAGGAATATGATACCGCCGATTATTGCGGCATCATCTTCAAGTAAAGCAATTTCTTGCATAGCTTGACCGACACGCATTACTTCTACTATATTATATTTATCAGCAGGGACAATGCCCATTCTATAAATCGCCACGCGAGCTCCATTTAGTAGTTTGGGTAGGTAGATTATCGGTCTGTTGGCGACATGGTAAAGATTATTATAAATCGACCTTCGATTTAAATTATCGTCCGCTTACCCCATGCGTTGAATTTCCCGAAACTTTGGATCGTCAACATCAGTTACATTAAATATTTCTGGATATTTAGTTCGCATCGTGTAGAACTTGTCCAACTTGGACTTGGCTTTCTCAAGGCTGTACTTGCAGCCGCGTAGGAAACCAATCAAGAATTGATCATCTATGCGGGGATTAAGGTGGGGCTGTTGATCGATCCAGGTCTTTAATGCCTCCAGGTCAGCTTCAATGCGATCAGGATCCTCGTTTAGGTACTCCCTGGCAATTTTTTGCAATTCCTGAGAGATTGGTCGTATTTGAGGTGCCATTTTAAACTTAAAGAATATTCGTTTATTCCTCTTCAATCGACTAGTGGAGTACGACTAATATAAGGTTATTTCAGGCAGTGTAAGTTATTGCTGATTTGATTATGGCCGTTTATCAATTTGTGATAACATTAATTGTGTGCCATATACCCAATAATGACAGACATTTGTGAACTTAGCTGATAAACTTAATATTTCATCAAAGAAATGCTAGAAATCGTTGGCGCCATAAACACCATCGTTAGACTTAAAAAAAATGTTTAAGAACTCATTACAGTCCATGTATTTTTATTGACAGCTTTTATTTGTAAGTTTCTTTACCTTACTTCTGGAAGGGATAATAATCTAGTCCTGAGTTGTAATTATATTTAGGCTTCTGTTTCCTCTTGGCAATATCAATTATCTCTTGCACATCCTTGCGGTAGGCTGGCGGCAGCATTTCATCATTCAGTGTGCACTTGTGCTCAGCAGGATCTTCCACCTTGTAGAAGTTTCTTCGTATAATGTCAATGTCGCGCCCAAACTCTTCCTTGAGATCTGATATCTTTGTGGGCGCCGTATCGAACGTAATGGTGAAGTGGGTCCCCTCCCGGTGGACAACACCGTGCTCGCTAACTTTGTGGGGCAACGCACGTGTTCCAAGGTTTTCAAGCTTTCTTATAATGCCGCCTTTATCGAATATAGCTTCGGCTGTTCTTCTGATGACAGATATCAGTTCCGGCTATAACAAAACGCACATTTCTTATTTACTTTACATAACAAGCGCATATTTTTTTCTATACAGACCCGTGGAAGTTGCCGCAGCACCAGCGCTAGTTCATAGGAAGGCATATTGGTTTATTACAACTAATATTTATGTTATTTCCACAGCTCAGTTATTTACTATTAAGATTTTTATCCAACAAAATCACAAATCGCCACAAAATATAAAATTTGTTTTGGTTAGTTTGAGCAGTGTGACCAACTGATAATAAACCAAAAATATACTACAATGAGGGTAACAAATCTTTGTTTGTAGCATACTTTTTGGCAGCGATATAAAGTTGCTGTTGAACTTCTTTTTTTTTGGCTTGGCCGTGTTGAATTTAAATTTGAAAACTTTTTAACGAATAACTTTTAAAGCCACTTCATCACATACCATACATAGTTTTTAAGTTGAGTAAGATATAAAATATCCAGTTTAAATTTATTGTCTTGTGTCCTCCCAGGCATTTGTTGATTGAAAATGGCTATAATTAATTGGTTAATGCCTATATTTAGTAAAATTTATAACGCACATATGATGTTAATGTATTACAAACAAAATTCCAAAATGCAATGGCTCAATTTCAAAACTAAAATGTGATATAAATACGATCAACTTAACAATTACATAGAACAATTAATACGAATTCAAACTTTATAAGTAACGGGCACATTAATTCGTTCGTTCTCCATAGACACCACGATGAGGACTTGCATATCCTTTTTAAGTAATACATCACGCCTTGGTGTGCGCAGTGGCCGCACCAGAATCTCCACTTGGCCACCGTCAGGACCAATATAACATTCCCTGGGAGAAATCTGCAGCAAATCAGCTACGTTGCAATTAATCTCAATATATTGGCGCGATCTGAAGCTGTTCTTTATAAACAGCTTAGTTCCGCCTATTGCATTGCCCTCGCCAGAGAAATCAAATTCAATTGCCTCAGGTTGAACAGACCACTGCTGCTCAATTGCCGAGGTGGTATCCGCCTCGTGCAGCTCATTAACTGGCTCGAGCATGTTGCTTGGCGTTGGCGAGTTGGGGGCGCATATGGTGCGAAACAGTACTGTTTCCTCGGCGTCCTGTAGATACAGATGCGATATCTCAGCCGTTTCATCAAAGTCGCGATTTAGAGTTAGAGCCACATCAATAATGCGCACCACTGTCACCAGATCGAGTATAAATTCAGGCGGCTCGTTCAGCATGGCAATGCTGCGTATGGGCTGCTCCCCGGGAAAGGTGCACCAAATATTATCTAGCATTGATGAGGTCAGCTGCTCCCGCTGCTCGCCAGTCATGCGCTGCACCAAGGCACGCATGCGCTGCCTGTTGGGTTCGTCTCCGCAGAAGATACGCATGTTGGCCAAAGTTAGCACCTGCGACGACTTTTTCAGTATGTTCTTGATGTCCTCTCGGTTGGGTCGAAACAGAATTTGCACAACCGTTTCACTGTGCGGCGGCAAAATAATCTTGCTGGGTCGCACCTCGAAGGCTGCGTTCAGACGCGGCTTCAGCAGCACCGTCGAGTCAACCGTGATGCCAGCAAAGGCTGTCAGTGGTCCCTTGTTGTAGAATTTGAAACTGGCAGTTAGTGGGCCCGAGGCCAGATCGCATACATTGCCGATGGTTAGGAAGCTGGCGCCGATCGGTCCCTTGAGCAGGCCTTGTATGGTAATGGAGGCGTTGCCGCCGTAGCCGTACAGCGGTATTTCCATGCCAGGCTGTTGGCAGTTGTTCACACCAAAGGGCGCATAAAACAAAAGAGCCCCAATGGCAGCGCCGCTGACGGTGGGACAGAAATTGATGCTTACGGTGCGACATTCCATGGACTGCAAAGTGATTGTGTTGCTATCGCCGTTTACCAGTTGAAAGCCCGGTCCCTGTATGCTTAGACGCACCATAAGACGCTTCTCGGACGTGTTCTTGATCTGCATAGACTTGCGCACATCTGTGCGAAGCTTGGTGCTGCCCCAGCACAGGCTTGTGTGGGTAACCTTCAAGGGCAGTAGTTTCCCATCGCGATGGCTAAACTCGCTCGAGTTCGAGCAGCGCGAAATGCTGCGTGGAGCTGAACTCATTTGAGTGCCATTCGCGCCTTTCCGCAAAGCATTGAAGCCACTTGTGGAGCTAGCCTCGCTGGCAGCTGGCGAAGTGTTCGCCCTGCGTGCCACGCCAGAACCAACCCCACTGCCGGACAGCAGCATGCGACGATCCGAGCTTGTTGTGCTGTCCAGCAACGGCGAGGACAAACAACTGCGTGGCGACGACAAAGGCGATACATGCCGCAAACTGTTCACAGAAACGCTTTTGGCCAGATTCGGTGAAATACCAAAGTCACGTTCCGTGGACGATGGGAGAGCATCGCAACTGTCCAGTCGCGTCGAACAGAACGAATTCGGATTGCGAGCGCCAGCAATACTAAGGCTGCGTTTCTTGTTTACCGGAGTCTTGTCATCGTCCACATCTGCATCCACATCCTCATCAGTGGTGGGCAGTGGCTGCAATCCATCACTGCTCGTTGGACTCACACTCCTTAGCGAGCGCGGCGACTTGGAGTGGCGCACACGCCGCAATGGCGACTTTACCGGTGTCGAGGGCCAATCATCTATATCAGCATCGTTACCATCACTGCGCGTTACTAGTATTTGGGGATGGCTTGGCAAAAGGTCCGCCAGCGGACTTAATGGCTGACGCTTTGACGTCGACGCTACGCTATGCTGCAGTAGCCTAAAGTCCGACGAGTTCAGCACGGAGTCCGTGAAGCTCATTGTGTCGGTGAGCTTAGACTTGGATTTGCATAGCGTGTTATCTCCATTCTCATTCTCTTTGTTTTCTTCATCAGTATCCTCGTCGTATCTATGTGCCCTAAATCTATTGACGACATCACCGACGGAAGTGTCTGAACTTAGATCCAGGTTGCCTGTAAAACAAATATGAACTTAAGTAAACCTAACAAATACAGCCATCCACAAATACACAGTTCATTTCTACAAAAACATAAGAATCTTCTTGATTTAAACTACAAGAATTATCGTGCTATAGAGAATATATGAATATCTCAATGACAAATTCATATTTGTTTATCCCTACAATTGTTTTTGGCAGTGTATTCATACATGTTTCTTTGTGTAATTGGATTACTCACGTAAGGCCGCATCTATGGCTGACAAACTTAGAAGTTCCGAGCTGGTTAGTGTTTTCTTAGTTTCTTTCGGTTGCGCTTTATCAAACCTCTGCTTGTGCATCTGCTTCATAAGATTGCGACCCAACTTAACGCTGCTTTCACCCTTTGTATAGGTTTTGTTTTCGACAAGTGGAGTTTTTTCGGCTGGCGTTGTCTGTAGATCACCAAGAGCCTTGGCTGCAGGCTGTTTGTCGCGATTATCGCCTCCTCTAAGGATTGATATGCTTTCCGAGCGCAATTGAAAGTAGTCGCCTAACGAAAAGTTTGGATCGCCCGCAATAACAGAGCTGCAAGATTCAAAGTGCATTTGTCAGTCGATTTTCCCAATGAACGATGTAAATATTCAACTTACTTGGATACTGACGTCTCTATCTCTGAGGCT
Source organism: Hirtodrosophila histrioides (assembly GCA_037075165.1). Lineage (NCBI taxonomy): Eukaryota > Metazoa > Arthropoda > Insecta > Diptera > Drosophilidae > Hirtodrosophila > Hirtodrosophila histrioides. Next base: position 683,094 of record JBAMCL010000065.1, read on the forward strand.
GGCGCTGTCGCAGCAATTTTGTGCAATGCCTCCTTGCTTAGCGTTGCTGTGGGAACAGCGGCGAATTCTTGGGCCCAAGAGATCTCGTTCATCAGCAACTTGGAGTGCATCATCTCAGCGGGAGCAAAACTCTCGTCGAAGCCCTGACCAGCAACAGAGCCAAACGAGAAGCCCGCTCCGCCATTTAGGCTCATATTGCTCATGTCCGCTGTGCGTGGCAAACTGTGGGAGCAACTGAACGAATCACTAAGGCTGCTATTTGTATTTTCGTTGCCGGGAACGCTCTCCAGCTGCTTGGCAAATTGCATCCGAGCCTTCTCGTTAAAGGATGTTTTCAGTATGTCAGCCACAGACATTTGACTGCCATGTTTGGACATCGGCATTGAGAAACGCTTATCACTTTTGCACAGTGTTGAGCGACCAGTAATCTCGGCTGGTTCAAAGAATATATGCGTGCCCGTTGGCGGCAAAGTATTTGCCGTTAAAATGGAACCACTCGAGTTTAGGTCAATGGTTTCCTCGGTAATCAGTTCGGATATATTGGTGTTGTTTCCGCCAATGCTGGGAGCGCTACTTACACGACTACTGTCTACAATTTAAATGCACACATTTACATATCCGTCAATATTTCATAAATACCACTTACGCTTCAGCTCTGCGTGGCCAATATCCCTCTCCGTAGATGCTCTAACAAAACTAGAACGCGAACGCGGCTTGTCCAGCGTCTGCAGAGCCTTTAGCCGCCCAGCCTGAAAGGGCAAAGTACGCCTTTTTTATGGGCTCAAACTAATGTTGTATAATATAATTACCTTAAGTCGCTCATTAATATTTGATGTTTCTCTGCCTGCGCTGATACTTCCACTTTTACACATACTGGACAAATCACCAAAAACTGTGGACATACAAATACATATGAAATGGATATAGAGTTGGAGCACAAAGGCGTTCTTCCTTTCCATCACCTCTGAGATTATCCATGCTGAGAATGCCCAATGAGTTTTGGTCCTTTTGACTGCCACTGCTGCTGCTGCTGCGGCTTCTGGGACTTTTCTCCATGTCTCACAACTTTAACAAACAAAAGAAAACGAAATAAAATACAGACAACAACTAATAGGCAAAAAACGCGCGACGCTCGCGTTCAAAATGGTGCTTGACTTACGACGCTGCTGTTCGTTAAGCTGGGCACACTTGCCGATAATATATCGAAGCTATGTTGAAAAAATATTTATTTGAAATGAAAATTTGTAATCAAAGTAGGCCGGCAACTAGCCCAGGCCTTAGGATAGCAACAGCTCTATACTTTCATTTCAGTTGTAGTTTTTAAACGTTGTTGAACGGAATCAAAATTGGAAAAGTTTTAAGTGAATTTCTACTTTCGAATATATATATTTTTATTTTTTTTGTAACCCTGCTAGTTTAAAACGTGGTCCCTAATCTAGTCCATCCCTAGCTCACCACACTTTTGCAAAACGTCAAAGTCGTTTCGTGCTTGTGCTTCGGCGGCATATTAAATCCGCGCTTCTTTGATATTGCTCAAGACCAAATTGATTGATTGATATTAGAAACAGCATTAAAATGGAAGCTGTTCTCGAGCAAATCATTGCCGGACTATTGTGCACGGACACTGAGAAGATTCGTGAGGTAAGTAACCGGCATTTAAATGGCTTGCAGGAGTATGTCCTACTTATTGGTGAAAATTGGCGACGCCTTTTTACCCGCCCGTTTGACAGTTGCATTAAATATCGCCATTCTGTTTCAAGTACACATGTATTGTACATATTTGTAGAACCCTATGTATATATGTGCAGTTATAAGAAGTTTTCTATAGTGGTTGTGTGTGCAGATACATACATATGTACATACATAGTTATATAGCATGTGCACATTTAAAAACTACATATACATACGTATGAATGTGTACATATGTATATGAATTAATACCTGTAGTGTCTAATGTAAATCATGGCATGCTTGTAGCCAGGTACCACTAAACGTGTCAATACGATTTGATATTGACTTTATTTGCAAAGGTATATATAGAAATATATATATAAGAACACGTGAACATATTTCGGAATAAGGTCTTCTCTTGCGCTCTCTCTCCGAGGTGCTCAAGAAGTAATGGTAGTCTAATACAATTGGAATTTCTGGAATCTATTGTTGATCCCCCCTTTAGTACCTCACAACGCAATGCGTATAGTATAACCTCATCATGATTCAACGCACATTGTTGGCACACGCATACACATACACATACAATTGCCGGCTATTAATTAATTAATGTATAAAATCATATACATACAAATGTATATATTAAATTTCTGTTGCTAGGCCACTGCTGAGCTAACCAAGGCCTACGAAAATCCGGAGACTTTGACGGCAATATGTCAGATTGTAGTTTCGCAACGCGAGACGCAGGTGCGACAATTTGCCGCTGTGCTGCTCAATAAGCGGCTCCAAAAGCGGCGTAACTGGCAGATGGTGCCACCCGCGCAGCGGGAAAGGTGAGCATTAGAAAAACAAACATTTAAGATTCCAAAGGCAGGCGATGAGATTTGGAAATTATTTTGCAGCATCAAGACGGGCATGCTTCAAGCGTTAATTGCAGAGAAGGAGAAACCGGTGAAGAATGCAATTGCACAGTTTATTGGATCCTTGGTGCGTCACGAGGAGGAAAAGAAGGAGTCATGGCTGGGTGAGCTCCTGCAATTCATATACGGCCGTTGCAGCTGCGACGATCCCAAGGAGAGCGAGCTGGGCTCCTCCATATTCGCCACATTGACCGATGCCGCACCCGATCAGTTTGTCTCCCACATGGACTCCATATTCCAGATGTATGTCGCCGTGCTAGTGGCTGCCGAGGCCAAGGGTGACTTGACCACGCCCACCATTCTCAACATATCAATGGGCATGAGCTACCTGATGCCATTTGTGAGCGGTCATACGAGCGCTGAGCACACGGTTCTCAAGGTTATGCCACTCGTGACAAAGACACTTTATGCATTTGCCCAGAAGGGCGACGAGCGAGAGTTTTCCAACATTTTCGATGTCATCGACAGCATTACTGAATATGTGCCCAACTTGCTGAACAACAATGCCAGGCAGCTAATGGAGTTCTGCCTTGAAACGGCCAATAACAAACAGATTGAAGAAGGCATACGCATCCAGGTAACTTGTTATATTGGCCGCTTGGCGCGCCTCAAGAAGAAGATGATTGTCAAACAGAAGTTGCTTGAGCCCATACTGAGTGTGATATTCGAGATGATCTGCACCGAGGACGATATCGAAGACTGTAAGTCTCTCTAAATATTTATTTTGCCCAACTTAAAGCACTTGATCCTTGCAGCCAGCGAGTACTTTACGGGCGACAGCAGCAACAGTCCGGTAACAGCAGCCACTCAAACACTCGATGTCCTGGCCATGACTATGTCATCCGAGAAGCTGATACCTCCACTGCTGCAGATGCTCGAGCCGGCATTGCAGAATCCGGATCCAGTCCGTCGTCGCGGTGCCTTCCTCAGCATTGCTGTCATCTCTGAGGGTTGCTCCGAGGCCATATGCAACAAATATCTGGAAGTTATGCTTAATATCATCAAGAGCGGCATTGCCGACAATGCGCCCAATGTGCGCATTGCCAGCTTCTTTGCCCTGGGACAGTTCTCAGAGCATCTCCAGCCGGATATATCAAAGTTTGCACAACAGATACTGCCCGTACTATTTGATTTTCTACATCAGCTGGTTGTCGAGCTAAAGGTAAGGGTATTCACATCAACAAGATCATTCCTTTATCCACATTATAATTCTTATTTTGTTTGTGCTGCGTTCAAAAGGCTGAGCAAAACAGCAACGAGCCGAACCGCCTTCCTGCCAAAGATACCATTCAGTACCTAAGTCAGCTGCCAATCAAACGAAAATCAATTCTCACTAAATACAGGGTGCTCTCTCTTTCAATTCGAACCAAACTATTTTCACACTTTACCTTTCACTGTAGTTGTAATTGTCCTGCCTGTCTGATTATTGTTTTGTTTTGTGTTTTATTCCCGAAATTTATTTAAGATTGCAGATTACATCTTGCCCGCGTTAATAATATGAATAATTTCCAAGAAGTCACTGATGGAACCGATTCATCCGTAAATGCATTGTTTTAAAATAGCTCATTTTCTAACTAGCTGGTAAAATTTGAGCCTTATTCAAAGCGGGTGTTAATTTGGTTAATATTGGTTTACAATTAGTTGATAAATGAATCGAAAGAAAACCAAGACAGCACAAATATAGTAAAGAATAGTTTTCGGCTGGGTATGTAATAAATAGATATGTATACAATTTTATTAATAATCTGGTCAAACAAAAGAGCAACTTAGTAGGGATTAGGCATTAAAAATGCACTATTTGTACAGCATGCTCACCCAGCACAATTAATAATATACAATGTCGTTACTATTCTTATTTATCGTTTGCTGAATGACTTTCAGATGGGACAACCGGAACCCAAGCATACCGACCGCATGTTTTATGCGCTGGAAACATTCTGCCAAAATCTCGAGGAAGATATTGTGCCACATTTGCCTATATTGATGGATCGGTAGGAAACATCTGATTTATATTCAGCTGAAATGGCTTCGCTAATTTGAAACTTTCTTTGCAGCCTATTTGAGACACTGGATCCCCAAAACTCTGCGCGTCTGCGTGTAATGGCGCTATCGGCCATCTCCTGCACAGCTGTGGCAGCTAAGGAGAATTTAATGCCATATTTTCCGAAAATCATTGCCATACTGCAGAACTATTTAGTGAAGGAATGCTCAGAAGAAATGCAGGATTTGCGCATCGAGGCCATCGATACATTGGGCGCTATCACACGCGTTGTTGGCAAAGAAAACTTTATACCGCTTGCCAATGATACGATGGCCTATTGCCTTATGATGCTGGAGGAGGGCCCCGATGATCCAGATCTTCGACGCGCTCTTTACAGCCTGTTGGGTGCTATGTCCGTTGTGGTTAACGAGAGCATGTCAAGCGTGTTCCCCAAGATCATGGATCGTATTATAGAAACGGTCATATCTACGGAGGACGTGCTGCCCGTTCTGGAGACATCTACCGCACGGCAATTTTTGGTTGATGACCCTATTTCTGAAAACGACATTGACTTGGATGATACTGACGGTGAGGATGATGACGATTTTGATGGTTTCCAAGTGGAGAACGACTATGTATTTGAAAAAGAGGAGGCCATTGTAGCCCTCAAAGAATTTGCTACCAATACGGGCACCGCATTCACTCCCTATCTGCAGAAGTCGTTTGAGAACGTTTACAAGGTGATTAGCCATCCACAAGACATCATACGCAAGGCCTGCATAGAGGCCTTATGCGCATTTGTCATAGCCCTCCACAAACTTGGCGACCGCGATGGCGTGACGCGTGCCTGTGGGATTATATTGCCCAAATTTGCAGGCATTATGCGCACTGATGAGCAGCAGAGTGTGGTCATCCATTTGCTCGACGTCGTTGGCGATATGTTTGCTGAGGTGAAGGCTCCTGCAGTACCCTCGCAGGAGATTGCAGACCTGATCTTTGCCTGTATCAAGGATTTGCTGAACAACAAGATGACTTGCCAGTTTAATGAACCATCTGGTGGCGGAGATGAAGAAGATGGGGAGGAAAGCGAGTTTGATGAATTGCTCATTGAGAATGCCATGAATTTGGTGCCTCAATTGGGCAAAACCCTCTGCCCAGATGTATTCTCCTTGTACTTTGGCCGCATATATCCATTCTTCATAAACAAATTGGTAGGTAGAGTGTTCAGCTTATCGAAATCAACATATTCATTGCATTCCTTTACAGAACAAGGCTAAGAAAAATGAATTGGATGATCAGCGCACCTTTGTGTATGGTGCATTGGCTGAATCCTTTAAGCCGCTGGGCAAGTGTGTAGTTACGTACTTTGATAACCTGTGCCCAATCTTTATAAACGGCACTACTGATCCTGAGCCTAAGGCCCGCCAGAACTGTTACTTCGGACTGGGCGAGCTAGTTATGTATTCGGAAGAGAAGTCATTTGAGTGAGTTGCAAGTTTTTAATCGATGTGATACCAAAATTAATGAGTTCTTTTACTTAGATCTTTCAACGTCATTTTACAAGCCCTTTCCGGTGCCATTGCCTCGGAGACAAATCCATCGGCTTTGGACAACATTTGCGGAGCCGTGGCCCGCCTGATTATAACGAATTGCTCTATGGTGCCGTTGGCCCAAGTTCTGCCAGTTTTTCTCTCTCATTTACCACTGCGCGAAGATAAGGAAGAGAACGATATGGTGCACAAAGCCTTCCGCGTGCTTTACATGCAGGCCCATCCTATTTTCCTGGAATATATTGAACAGATATTAGCCGTTACCATTCACGTGTTGTATAAGAAACAAATGCCGGATGACGAGACCACAAACAGCGCGGTTGCTTTCCTCAAGGAAATTCGTGAACAGTATCCGGACAAGTTCCAAACTGTATCAAACACGAATCCGGAAGTCTACAACTTTGTGCAGTCTCTTTAAACAAACTGGTATTATTCACACACTCAAATGACAGCTTATCCAACATGTTCCAGTGACTATCCAATCGTATTGGGCCAGCTTTTTTTACTCTAAACTGAACAAGTTAAGCAAATCAAGCAGTTTCATAAATTCCAAAAATACAATTAATTTTATTGGATTTTTAGTGAAATTAAAAATTTTTAAACGTGTTATTGCCTAAACTGTGAAATCTATGCGAATAGTCTGAAATAAATATTAAATCGAAAATCAGTTGTTTAAATGGCGGTAATCCTGGGGAGAAATTTCAGATGAAGCAAGAATAGAATGATAACTACTAGAGTAGTAGCTCCCATTCAGCCATATCCTTGCAGATTTTAAAAGGACCTTGTGCGTTAGGATCGTAAGGACATACTCAATCGATTGGCATTCAAAGATTATGGGGTCATCTAAGGACCATCGACTTGTAAATTTTCAGTTCGAGGGCGAAAGGAATCGTGCTCAAAATACAAAATACTCAATATCTTGGGAACTACAAGGACGAATTTGATGTCCTTTGGCCAGTTGGTAGCCCTGATAATGCCAAGTTGTCTGACACAGGACTCGTCAGGATACGCAAGGATACGGCCGAGATATCGCCACTTTTGTGTATAGAGAAAAGTCCTTATTTCTCAGCTCCTGTAAGGATCTTAGTCCTTTGTTGATTATTTTCGGATTTGGGATGAAGTCCTCTATCTTTTTGCCAAAGGACATCAAAATCGTCCTTGAAATGACCGAGTTACAGGCGATCTTGTGATTTTAGATCCTTTTTGCTGACCTACCCCCTTGCAAAAAAATGAAGTGTTTTTTTCGGTGAAATCCTGGAAATCCTTGAATGCCAATCGTTAGTCCTGATTCCTACGAGTACAGAAATGTCTGGGTTTTTGAAATCCTTAAGGATTTGGCCGAGATATTGCTAAAAGGATGCCGCACGATTATGTGGCTCAGCAGCCAGCAGATCAGCAGCCCAAAAGTAAGCAACAAATATTTTGAATTTCTGCACACACAAATGGAACGGTTTTCTAGTAGTTCCCATTCAGCCATATCCTTGCAGATTTTAAAAGGACCTTGTGCTTTAGGATCGTAAGGACCTACTCTATCGATTGGCATTCAAGGATTATGGGGTCATCTAAGGACCATCGACTTGTAAATTTTCAGTTCGAGGGCGAAAGGAATCGTGCTCAAAATACAAAATACTCAATATCTTGGGAACTACAAGGACGAATTTGATGTCCTTTGGCCAGTTGGTAGCCCTGATAATGCCAAGTTGTCTGACACAGGACTAGTCAGGATACGCAAGGATACGGCCGAGATATCGCCACTTTTGTGTATAGAGAAAAGTCCTTATTTCTCAGCTCCTGTAAGGATCTTAGTCCTTTGTTGATTATTTTCGGATTTGGGATGAAGTCCTCTATCTTTTTGCTAAAGGACATCAAAATCGTCCTTGAAATGACCGAGTTACAGGCGATCTTGTGATTTTAGATCCTTTTTGCTGACCTACCCCCTTGCAAAAAAATGAAGTGTTTTTTTCGGTGAAATCCTGGAAATCCTTGAATGCCAATCGTTAGTCCTGATTCCTACGAGTACAGAAATGTCTGGGTTTTTGAAATCCTTAAGGATTTGGAGAGATATTGCTAAAAGGATGCCGCACGATTTTGTGGCTCAGCAGCCAGCAGATCAGCAGCCCAAAAGTAAGCAACACATTTTTTTTTTTTTTTTTTTTTTTTTAAATTCTAATTTATTTTATTTTTTATTTTTTTTATTTTTATTTTTTATAAAAAATTCCAATTTATTTTAGATGTGTAGTATTGGTTTAAAATTAGTATATTGCTACCTTCTTGGCAAGCTTTACCTAATTATACATTTATAAAAAAAATTGGTTTTTAAATTATTTTTTTTTTTTTTTTATAAAAAATTGGGAGGGTGGGGGTTTGGGGGGGGGGGGTTTTTGGGGGGGGGGGGGTGGGTTTTTGTTGGGGTGTGTGGGGGGTGGGGGGGGGTTGTTGGGGGGAAAAAATAAATATTTATTATTTATATTTTTTATTATTATTATTATAAGGGGTGTAGATTTAAGATTCTTCGCATGCATGCCAGTCGCACTGTTTTTATTAAAAATAGAATACCACTTAATATCTTACTACCAATGGGCGTTTCGGTTCACTACCACCTCTTTCACAATATCAGCATGATTGGCATGCAATTTGAGACTCGCATCTACATCAGTCCAACGAGCATTTGTCGCATCATCCCCAGCTTCCAGTTGCAGCTGGCCAACTTTGGTGCCGTCTTCATCATGAAAATTCAGTGCAGTTGTCTCCATCCAAGCATTATCCGTGTTACGAAAGTCGTCCACATAACCGCTGTAGACATGGACCCCACCCTCCTTGAAGAACTTCTCCACCATGTTGCCTTTATCAGAGAAGTTAAGCGCCTCCTCGGTAAACTCGCGCTTGAGCGTGACGCTTACATTCTCACCGGGATCAACCATGCCACCAGGAATTGCCCACAATTTGTTGTCAGAGCGCTGGATGGCCACCATCTGAAGAATGTTTCTGTATGGACGGAAAACAAGCTTATAGCTCAGCTCGACGCTGCACATCTATTTTGACTTACTTGCCGCTGCTATCATTGCGCACTATTTCTCCATTTTCGTCTCGTTTCCAGCGCGTAACAATAGGATCGGCCGCATGGTTAGGACCCCAGCGTCCCAGCAAACCACGGCCACACAATCCAGTGCGTCCAATTGGGTTTTGTGGCAGGCCATCTATTAGCTGATATTCACCATGGAAAGAAACGCGATTGACAAGACCGTCATTATGATTCCATTGCGGCTGCTGCGTTTCGCTTGGCAACGGAGGATCCGCCCAGCTCTGGCCTCCAATATGCGAAGCTGTGTAGACAGGCGGACAGTAATCTTCATAAGCGTCCCTCCAAAACACAAGTTCATCTGGCACCGGGTAGCGAGAAACACTACTACGAGGGTATTTATTATTACGGCACATAATGTGCCGAAAAATTCCAGGCTTCACAATTGCCGCCAGCATTTCCGCACTAGCAAAGACGTAAAATAAATGAACAGGAATCAGCAGCACCACTGGCACAACAAATATACCGGTCATTGTGCGTCAGTGCGCATACTCCAACGAGACAAACAATGTTGATAACAGCTGATTGTTAGGGTTGACAACGTTCCTTTTACCATTGACAGTGTTGGACACGCCTAAAAAAAAATGGGTCGCTTGACCATTAGCTCTATTACTCCTAAGCTCACAATTGCTATAAGAATAGCTCTCCATATTGGCCAACTTTTTGCGACATCAGGCCACAGCTGTATATCTTGTAGATCTGTTTTATTTTTATGGTTACAACAAATTTAAGTCGAACATAATCTGTGAATGCATTTTTATATGTTATCCCTTGACCTCAACTTCTTAATCCTTGCGCAACTGCAGCGTGCTCTCCTGGATACCATCCTTAGTAATGATGTTTATCAGTACCGAGTCACCAGTGTATATATCTCGCTCAGCGGCCGAGATGAAAGTGTCGGATGCGACAGCAACAGCACGCTCTTTGGTGAGCGGTGGCAACTGATCGGCTGGCAAATTTTGGTTCTTGTAGCCGATCTGATTGTCCAAAACTGGCTGCAGCAAGGGCCCGGCAGTGCCACCAGCACGGTAAGTGGCACGCTCGCAGTGACCAATGGGATCGTACGAGTAGACAGCGCCCCTGCCATCCTTGTCCAGACCGGCCAATATGTTGGATACATAGTAGGGGAAGAAGCGCCGATTATACATGACAATCGAAAGCATTTGGGCCACTGCATCAGTCGTCATTGTCTTCATGTGCGTATGCTCGTACATTTGCATGCGCACCTTGACCAGTCCAGTCAGGGAGAGGGTATCGCACCAGCATCCAGTGGAACCCAAAACAGTGTGTGGCGACATGCGGAAAAGTTTGCTTTGATCGCGCGAATGAATGCTGTATCCACTGCTTAAGCGTGTATCTGCGGCAATAACCACAAAGTCCTCGCCTGCGATGGCAACTATAGAACTACAAGGCAAATTAAATGCTGGCTGAATTTTCACAATTTATGTTTTTTGCACTCACCCGCCGTTGGATTCATATGGAGAAAAGTCCACATGCTGCACTCCGGGCACTTTGTAGTCTGGGAATTGTTCAACGCCAAGATTACTCATTTTTTTTAAGTTAGTTAATTTTTTCCGGGATAAAAAGAGCAACCAAAATTGATGATTTGCAAGTTTCCGTCTAGCGGCGTTTCACACAGTCAGAGATGTGAATTTCATATCGATATTCGAAATCGCAACTAATTTTGTGACGATATATCGATATTGTTAAAAACTTCTTGGTGCTTTTAAAATAATATCGATAGTACGACTCCTGCTGAAATTTGATTTTTCTAGGGACAATTTTATTCCATGTATAGGCACAAATTGCATTTATGGAGAAAATAATGAGAGATATGGAAAAACTATTTTCAGACTAGGATTCGATCTCGAAACTTATGAACCAGCAGCCAAACCAAACCCTACACTGTATTATGTGAATTAAAAATATGTAGTTTAATAATTCAATTCTAACAATCTTTGGGCGTAAATCGTGCGTAAAATGTATTTTCTTTTACACTTTTGGGGCAATGCCGTCTATGCGTTCCCTAAGCAGTTGTCCACGATTCTGTTGCACAAGGTCCTTTACATCGTAAAACCATTTTCCTAAAATTATAAATGAACTGATATTACAAATGTTTTAATTTTTGGCGTGGGAGGTGTAGGCTACCAATGCTAGTATTTTGTAGACAGTCCTTGAATGTCTCGCATCCTTCCATGCTGCTTAATACACCAAATACTGAGAGATCCGATAAGCCAGGTTGCTTACCACCCATGAATTTTGTGTTTCGTTTCTTAAGCTCGGTCATCCATTTGTCCAGTGCATCATACATGTGAGATCTGACATCATCGGTGAGCTGATGTCGTCGCTTCAATATCTTAGATATAACCCACATGGCCGTTGCACCGCAGTAAACCATCAAATTACGCTCCCATTTGGGGAAGTACACATCCCACTCGCCCGCCTGCGAGAACCACTCGAATGTTTCCAGGGACTCGGCAAGGGTCTGATAACAGTTGGGGGATATAAGATGTACTAGATGATTGTCAGCCCAGGTCCTCCACTTGCGCTCATTTCTGCAAAAAGCAATATTGCTGGTATACTTCGATTTATTAGAAGGATCACAGTGGGAACTTACTCTTCGATTTCTTTAGTCATATTTTTTGGTGTGCGATCCTGATACATGAGGAAGTATTTATTCATAATGTCCTGTTTCTTCTTGCCATCATCATCAAAGTACGATATCAGCGGGTAGAACTGTGCCAATTCGCCAACATTGGAGCGTTTATCGTTCAGGACGGTAGCGACTAGCGAAATGATGGCACTGGAGTCGGTCATCTGTACATATTGACCATTTTGCTGCCTTATTAACACCATGGGTACCTTTTTAACAGGGGACCATCTGATATCCTGGCGCAGTACTGCGTCCACCTCAACCACGGAGTAGGATACGCCCATAAAGTCCAGATAGGCACGCACCTTACAGCAAAATGGACATGTCTGGAACTGGAAGAGCACAATGTCTAGTCCGGAAGTGTCTTTGGGATTTATGTAGCGCTTTGTTATGCGCACGCCAGCCGGCAGCGATCCCACAACATTGGGCGGTGTGCGTTCGTGCTCCTTGTGTGAATTGGCGTCGTTAATATGGCTGTAGATTGTGTAAGTAGATCCGGCGGCGGCCCCAATGAACGATCCAAGTAGCGCCAGCTTCAATGTGCCAGCAGATTTCTTTCCGCTTTCCTCCAATCTCTTTGAGAACTGACGGCGTATAAGCGCATTTTCCTGTGTTCTTTTGGTAAGTAAGCGCAGGCCTTGGCTATTCAAAGGCATTGGGCGCGTAGCATTAAGCGCTATAGCCAATCGAAAGCACGACATTTTTTAAACCTTTTAAGCCCTAATAAAACTAATTATGCAAATCGGGTTGGAGTCATCAACCGCAACTAGAAAATTTCTGCTTACTCTTCTATTTCTGACAATCAAATCAAGTCAGCTGTTTGTACATACTCACCCTGTGCGCCGCATACACAAAATTAAAAGGCATGGTGTGTGTTGAATAGGTGGTGTCAATCAAGCTGGTGCTGTCATTTATGATGCCACCAAGTGTTAGTGGTAATATTATTGTTAGTAGCACATATCAAATTAAAAAATTAAACAATACGTTTTCCCGAATACTTCTTTGGTTAAGAATTGTTGAATTTACTAAATCACAAACTCAGCCAACTCTCTCTTTGGCATTCTTATCAACTGGTAACTGGCTACTCGCACAAAAGCACCTAATATAATTACACCATTCAGTAAACAAAGCTGCCATTGAGTTTTTGCAATAAATCGAACTCGGACAGAATGTCTGCTGATAATATAGGAGTTTCTGCCTCCTTGGATAAATATGGAGAGGAGGACTTGTTCACCATGCTGGTGCGCTATGGACTCTTTGCGGGCGCAATATTTCAGTTTATTTGCATATCCGCCGCAGTTTTAATGAGTGGCAACGAATCTATGGACGCAAATGAGGAGGATGGACGGCTTATTGACGAGCCTTCTGCGGCCAATGGCAATGCTGCGCGACGTCTGCACAAAATACGAAAGTTGGAGAAGAAAAAGCGACGTTAGCCACGTTTTTAATTTATTTTAATGTATTTACAAAATATTTTCTAAGTATGTATGTATGTATCTATGTATTTTAAGTGTATGTACTTGTCGTATTATAATAAAACTAATTTATTTGGTTGCACATAGACGATCTCCTTGTTGGGTAACTGCAGCGCACTTTCCAAATTTAAGTCAAAGTACAGCTGCAAAATAGAGCCTACACAGATTTTGTTTGCCATGCTTGGCGCGACTATAACATTAAAGATGGGCTCGTCCTCTTTCTCAGCCTTAACTTGAGCCATATAAACGCCAAATGATTCACATATGGCCAGCACAGTTACTCGGTGGCCGGTGCTTATGCCCAAACGCTGGTTGTGTGCCAAGCTACGGCGATCCATGCGCTCCTTCTGCATTAGCTGCTTGTATTCGTGTAAGTAGCCTCCTTTAATGCACCGCCGCTTTGTCCGAGCTTTTGCGCTTTTCTTGGCGCTGTTTGGCATCTGCTGCCTTTCGATCATTGTCGTCAGATTAGCCTCAATTGAGGTGCTTGGCGAGCACTCAATAAGGGTACCCTCCAAAGATTCCTGGTAGCTACAGTTCAAAATAGAGGTTTGAAGCTCACCTCGGCGTTCGTGCCTCAGCGTTGCAAGAGTTTTCTTTAAGCTATGCCAGGCTGTTCGGCATGTGCCTGGCGTTGTTTCGGGCGCAGTTTTGGTACAGTTAGAAGCATTTAATACGCTGCCAGTTGGGATTGGGGACAGTGACCTTTTCTTGGCACTTACCGCCACTAACAATGGCTGGAACTTATTTTGTGGCGTCAATGGAAGCGTTTTGTTATTGTCTTTGTGTCTTCTTGAATTTGCCAGACATTTTCTATTTTCCTGCTCCACCTGCTCAGGGCGGTTGACCTCGTCGCTGCTGGTCTCAGAAATGCCAACGTCCAAGGTGTCCCTGCGTCGAGCCGGCACATTCCTACGACGCCTTCGAATAAGAGGTTTTTGAAGACTTATTCTGCTATCATCGCTGCTGCTATTGTCGGCTATAATTTCATGAGCTGCTTTTCGAAATCTCTTGTGCATTTTCTATAAACAAAATTACTGCTGCCTTTTTAATTGATATTTTGGCGCCGAATATTTGTCAGCTGTTTTTAACCAGGGCTGCAGACAACATTGCCAACTCCACTTGCTGTTTAATACCCTGTACTTTTTAGTTTCACAATGAAAGGTATACAAAGTTCACAAACAAAAATAAAAACGTAGATGCATTTAAATATATAAAAATATTTATATATGCGCTGGCAACTGACCTTTATCGTCGTATTAAAATGTTGATACATCACACATAAATTATACTGCAAATTATGTTGATATAACCCAAAAAGTATCCCATTCTCATATTTTGGTTATGACATCTTACCAGTTGATAAAAAAAAGTTTCAAAATGTTTTAAAGAAATTATTCATTCGATTCAGGGATGGGTATTTAATTGTTTTATGGACTTCCAGGAGAATGAATACAAATTGCTTTTAAATATCAAGATTTGCATGCGAAAACCGTGTATTGAACGTGGTTAACGGGCTTAGCATAAGACAGGAAGTCCAAACAAAGGAAAATTGACAACCACAAATACATTTATACGTGTACTGTGTGTATGTGAAAGTTGAATGTTCGCTCTGCTTCCAGGTTAATTTCCAAGAATTTGTGCAGCCCTGTAGCATGCACATGACTCAGGAACTGTAGACTGAACTGTTTTAAACAATGATAATTACCTGGTCCCCGTTTCCCCAATCAGTATGACACACATGATGTGGAGCTTTGTTTGGCTGTTATCTTTAATTTTGGGAATAATATAAATTATAATAATCATATATTTATTATGCTGCTCGTAATGTTGTTGTTTTACTTCCCTTTTTACTATGTATGTACGTATGGATGTTTTTCTTGTGGGTGTGTGTGTGTGTGTTTAGTGTTTGGTGTGGAGTGTGTGTGTGTGTGTTGAATGCTTTCTCAATTATCACTATAATTATAATGCAGTATTTTGAATGAACATTTGCGTGAAATTACAATTTTGTTTACTTTCATACATATTTGATAATAATATAGTTAACCATAATTGTTAATTTCGGCTCACATTTGAAATGTTTAATGTCTAAATTTTAAGTCAAAACTCATATTATCTTCATTGTCCTGGGGATTTCGTTTCAAAAACGCTAAATTTCATTACAACAACTATTTAAATAGGCAAATGAATAATTACAAAAAAAAAAACCATTTACGAAAAGTAGTAGTAACATTAGGTGTACATAGATACATAGGTCTGTCTCTACGTCTATAAGCGAACGAGAATCATCTCCCGACTGAACCACAACAACAAACCGAACTGTGAACAATTTAAAAGCGAACTAGACGAAGCTGGGAATCGAATATCTCTGGATTGGAAACATGTAAAGAAAATAAAGTGTATTCTGTATGTGTGTGTGTGTGTGTATGTGTTTAAGTGTGTTTCGTTTGCTTTTGTTATTATTAATTAATATTATTTTGTTGTATTAGTTAAATTCGCAATACGCTGCGGATGCATTTACTCCGTTACTCTCTATTACATACAATATAAGTTGTACTCGTGTGTACTTCTTGTTGTTGTTACTACTTATGTATTTTGCATTATCGTTATTTATCGTTATCATTTTGTTGTTTGCTTTGTCTAAATTATTGTTTAGTTACTCACAAGTGCTGTCGTCATCGTCTACCGTCTACCGTCTGTTCGTCACAAAATATGTATTTGGATTCGCTTTAACCCACGCCCCGCACGCACACACATATATATATAAATATATATATATGTACATATATGTATATTACATATGTTCGTCCTTTGCCCTTAGTCGCACTTCATCCTGCTATCGTCTTCGCTATCGTCCTATCATCCTTCCATACAGCCAAGGCCTACATGTTCTTGTTCTTGTTTTTATTCTTGTTTTTATTTTCGTTTTCGTTCTCGCCCTCGACGTTGTCGCTGCCCACTAAGCCTCGGGCAGCGGTTTCAGCTCCCTTATCTGCTTGATCAGATAGGCCTTCTCATCGTTGAACTGCTCGTCCTCGGACCGATCCGTATGGAAACTGGTGAGAAAGTCAACAAGTTTCGTTTGGTTGCGCAGCAGGATGTCCAATATCGGTTTCGGTTTGTTTGGGTTCGCGACAAATACTTTGAAGACATGAAACGCCTCGAATTGTATGTTGCGCGATCGCTCCTTGAGCATGTTCATCATCAGCTTCAGATTTTCGGGCTCTGATATATAACGCGTCATCACGGTAAAGTTGTGCCTGTCCAGCAGCAGCTCGCCGAGCAGCTTCAGGCTCTGGCGCCGTGTCACATAGTTTTCGGAGTTCAACAAACGCTGGTAATGCTGCGAGAAGAACTTGTCATAGTTGGCGTCCAGGAACTCGGCGCACAGTAGCTTATGGCGCGTCAGTAGCTCCTTGAAGGTTGAGAAGGCATCAGAGGCGATGTCAAACGTGGACACTTCCACGTACCGGAAGAACTTGAAGAACTCATCCGAATGCAGCATTATCTTGGCCAGCGCCTCATAGCGTGCACACTCGCGCAGCATTGTGCCAGAATTGAGGGCAATCTCCGGATGCGCATCCTCGTAGCCGCCCATCAGTGTAAATAATATCTCCGGCTTCGTGCATATGTATTCCACTGTGGGCGACCGTGTCCCAATCTGCCGGCGCAGCACATTGTTAAATATAAGCGCCACATGCTTTTTACCCTCAAAATCAATGCGATGCAGATTCTGTATTAACAGCAGCAGCAGATTGCTGTTATACAGCTCCTGCGACAGCTGTGCGACCACGTAGTCCGCTGGCGGTTCCGCATCGCTGCTTCCGTACAGCATATTCTTGATGGACACCAGATTTTTGCTTACATCCTCCTGTGCCTTCTCCACCTTACGGTCGCCCGCCTCTAGCGCATTTATCGCCTCCTTTAGCGATTTTACCAATTCGGCTGGCGTCTTCTGTGATTTACCAAAGAGTGGCATTTTAATGCTGCTACTGCGCTGCTGTTGCTGCTGACTTTGCTGCTGCTGTTGCTGTTTTTGTTGTTGTCGCAATTTGGCCGTCTGTCGTTCTCGATCGCGTTCACTGCTGCTTCGTTTTCTCAATTACGGGTTTTGCAGACACAAAACAATGCTTGGCTATATATCACAGTATAAATAATATTCTATTATTATATATTATTTCGTCTTTTTTCCTCTTTCTCTTCTTCTTTTCTTTATGAAAAAAAAGAACGAATGCCAAACAGAGCTGTTATTTAACATAACAGCCACAATAACATTACCATTTGCCCAAATGTTATCAACAGCGAGCGATAAATAATTCCCGTCAAAACTGTCGTTACTCGTTATTTATATACGCTAATTTATTTTTTTTGTGCAGTTTTATGAGTAATTCTGCCATCTCAAGATTGGCATTCTCGCCGGCAGCTCAAATTTGAATTCAACAGATGCCTAATGGCTCCGCTATTATCTCTAGCTAGAGACGGCAGAATTATCGCGAATAGTCAAATCAACTTCATTCACTTAATCGATTTATTCATACTATCATATATCGATAGTGTATTTTAAATTTAGTCGCTACCGTTATTTTTACTGATCTAATGTGGTTTTAAACCAATGGTTAACCCATATATTACTTATTTTGTGCTGTCAAAACTTATAAAAGAGGATGTTTTTTTTGTTTTAAATATCATTTTATTACTCCTTGAAGTATTTTGATCCTTTTTCGTTTAAATAATATATGCTCTAAGCGCATTCAAACGCACAGATGTTATAGAAGTTACAGAAATATATGTTTATATTTATTTATATATTAAATGATCATTGTCTTTTGTCTGTTATTTGGGGTAGATATTTTGGATAAAGTTGAAATATATATATATATATATATATATATGTATATGTTATGCACATCCATATATTTATATGTAAGTATGACCCACCCTAGTGTTATCCGCTTTTCTTCCACATTTTGGGTATATGAAATGAATATTTATTTGGTTTTTTTTTTGTTGTGTGAGTGTGTTTTACGTATAAAAGTAGTTTTAAAATCCATAAAATATCAGATAATAATTACAATTTGTTGTGTATATATGTATGTATGTATGTATGTCTAAAAAGCGTTTGCCATCAATTTAAATTTCTTGCATTTTCAACATAAACTAAAAAATAAATCCATTTAGTCTTTGCCACTATCATATACATATATCATTTGAGTAGTCGTTAATATTAATATCTTTGGGCTTTGCTACTGTTTATAATTTATGCCAAGTAGTACACATAGATAATATTTATTTCTCTTGTTTTTTTTAATGTATTTTTGTAGGTATTACGAGTACTAAAACACGAAGAAAAGTCTAAACGTTGTAGAGTGAGTTTTCGATTTGCATTTAACAGGCATTACATAAAATGAACGCACATATAAATTATATCTTGTATAAGTAAGTATACTAAAAACACTTTTACCGACTAGTATATATGTAAATATATATATATTTTTATATTTATATATGTATGTATGTATATGTATATGCATGTGTATGTGCTGTATAATTACTAATTTATTGAGATATTCTATGAATATATATATATATATATATATATATATATATATATATATATATATATATATATCATTATTCATCCATTCCATGCACTCGTATTGCAAGAAAGTTCTCCTACACCTTCCTCATATGTATATGTCTTTCAATGTATGTACGGTATGTTTATAAAACGAAGCTCTAGCTTAATTTGCAAAACACCGTTACTTAATCAAAGGATATAGAATGGTTTATCGGGAAACACTATGGTATGAGAAACATGGTACACAATTAAAATTGAAGACGGCGAAATATTGAGAAATGCCTATAGAAAATTTGCTTTGCAACTCAGTTTGAAGCCTAGTTCTTCGACTCTCTCTCGACTTTAGCGGATGCAACATATATATATGACTAGATATAATCGCTACGGCTACTAGATACTACAGCAGATGGTACTAAACGCTACCAAGTACGATATTTATATATGTATATATATATAATAATTAATTATAATTGTAGTTGTTTGTTGATCTTCTGTTGTCTGTTCTTCGCTTCTTCGCTGGGCTTGAAGTTACGTTATCATTCCATTTCAGTTCCTATTTCAGATTCGTATCTGATCGTTCGTTGTGCGCGCCTGGGGGCGTGGGGCCGCGCATTAAGGGGGGATGGTGGGAGCGATGTGGATATATCACTGTGGTTGCTTACGCTTGATAAAGTTGCCCTCGGCGTCCAGCCAAATGCCGGCGCCGTTGTTGTCCGGTTCACCGCTCCTCTGCAAGTCCATCCCCGTTCTTATCATTTACCTATGCAGCGCGTTGGATATCTGTTTGAGCGACTGGCCAACCTCGCCCACCAGTCGCTCATTGTCCTGCACATTCTTGCTGCCGGCGGTGCGTAGGTTCTGTGACTGCGTCTCCACGCGCGTCACCAGCTCCCGAAAATGAAATTTCGAGTGCGGCGGCATCGATTCATTCTCCGCAAAGACCACACACGAGTTTTGCAATATGTTCAGCTTGTCGCTCAACTGCAGCCACTGCGATGCGGAAATGGCATTAACCGGATGCTTTAGGGACCCCTCCAGCAACGTCACCAGCTCCAGTATGCTCTCCCTGGAGATTTGCGTTGAATTGATATTGTCTGCAACGCTGCCGCCGACGCTGCCGCCGCCCACAGCAACGCCGGCTATTTTGGCAATGGGCGTGGCATAAATAGTCAGCTTTGTGGGCTTATGCGGCACCGCTGGCTTATTCTGGCTGTTGCCCGTCACGATGCTGGAAGTGCTTAGCTTGCTGTTGGAATTGCTCTGATTTTGTTGATTCTGTTGATTGGAGTTCTGTAGCTGCTCACAGCCGTACAGCGACTGGGTCATGATCTCCGTTTGGTTGGTGCTGCCCCCTCCATCTGTTGGCTGCTCCTCGCTGTTGCTGTTGCTGCTGCCCTCGGCATCTGTGAAGAGTTGCGTTGAAAGAGATGTTTTTAATGCTGTTGTTGTTGGTGTGGTTGCTGCTAGTTTTGCTGCTGCTGCTGCTACTGTTGCGGCTGCTGCTTGTTGTGGTTTGGGCTGTGCTGGCGGACAAGTTGTGCTCGGATTGGTGCTTATTGGGGGCGGTGGTGGCGGTGCCGCTGGTGGCGGTTTATTGCCAAACAGCTTTGCCGTGGCCATTGGCAACGATGCCTTCAGTCCGTATTTGGGCGACAATTGTGTTGCATTCGCAGCACCATTGCTGGCCACGGACGGCGGCTGTTGAGCTTGTGGGATTGTGGTGCTGGCATAGTCGCCGCCGACGCCGCTGCCTGGCGGCTGCTCCCAAAGTTTCTTTAAGCTATTAATACTACCTGTGCTGCGTCGCTTGCCAGCGTCCGTGCCCGTCTCGCCGGTAGTCTCAGTATCCGCATTTGGGTTGCTAACATCAATTTTGATTTCAGTCTTTTGATTTGTGGCTGCTGCTTTCTTGCTCTCTTCTTTGCGTGGGTTGCAGTTGGCGTTGGCATTGCTGGGGGGCAATTGTTGTTGTTGTGGCTGTTGTTGCTGTTGCGGCTGTTGTTGCTGCTGCTGCTCCTTGTCCACCTTGCGCAGATGCGCCTTAAAGTCAATGATGTTCGAGGGCTGCTCGGCCTTTGGCATGGGCGCATTCATCTTCTTTGGCTCCACTTTCTTGAGCTGCGCCTTGAAGTTGTTGTTGCTGCTGCTGCTGCTGTTGTTGCTGTTGCTGTTACTATTGCTGTTGCTGTTACTGTTGCCATTCGTCAGCTTCGTCTGCTTGGGCAGATTCATGCTCTCGGCCAGCTCGGTCACCAGCTGCGCCACAGGATCGACAAGCGGCGGCGGAGGCGGTGGTATTGCGCTGCCATTGGCATAGCCAGGGGACGACTCGGACGGCTTGCTGGCTGACTTGATCTCCGTGATAAGCTTCTCCTTGAGATTGAGACTCTTCTCGGGAACGGGCACTGGCACTGGCATGGCCACGGGCACGTTTACGGGCAATGGCGCCGGCGCTGCCTCGGGCGGCGTGCCCAGCGAGCTGCACGAGTCCGTGGAGGGTTCGCGCTTACGCAGCGAGACACCAAAACGGGAGCTGGCCTCCTCAACGCTGGGCGCCGTGTTGCTGACATCGTTGCTGCTGCTGTGCTGCGCATGCAGATGCTGCTGTATGGCCTGGACGGCGCTTTCTGGCGCTGGCGGCGGCGGTGGTGGCGGCAGTGCCTCAAATTCTTCTAGCGGCGGCGGTGGAAACTCCAGATTGGCCAGTGCGGCCTGTGCAACGCCACCGCGCTTCGGTGAACTGCTACTGCCGGCGACTCGGAACGACGAGAAGGTCATCATGGTGCCCTCCGTGGTGGTGCGATGTCGCTGCAGCTTATTAAGACTGGCGGCTGCATTGTTCTGCATGGTCACGCCACCAGACGAGTTGCTTCTGATCATCTGCTGCGGCTGCTGCGCCTTGCTGGCTGCCGTCGGTAAAGGTGGCACAGCGGGCAGGGCGCGTGTTGGCGGCGTGGCATGCCCATTGGAAGCTGCCTCGCCGCCGCCACTGCTGTTGCTGCTGCCACTATCCTCCAGGCTGTCCAGGAAGGCGCCAATACGGGCCACCTTGGGCAAAGTGCCATACCGATTGACGACACGCTTCACATTCATTACCTCCAAGGCGCCCACCGTGATGGGATGGGCAGTCAGCGGTAGCGGTGGTGCAATTGCAATGCCATTGGTGCCGTTAACATTGCCATTGCCCGGTGAATCCCTCACCGGATGCTGCTGCGAGCGCTTGCTCTGGCGCGTCTCCAGGCCGCGGTTGCCCATCACAGGACGCTTGAAGGAGCTGTGCTGCTGCGAGGAGCGCGGTCCAATGCCGCCCGGAATGCCCGAGACGCCACCATGCAGCGAGTGCTGCATCTTGTTGGGCGGCGTGACTGTTAGGCTCTGCTCCAGGCTGTCGCCAGTGGCATCCGTGTCGGGATCAGCAGCCGGATCCGTTTCCGAGTCATAACGCTGCGTCAGATTGTTAATGTCCCGCGTGAGACCTGTAAGCATGGAAAGCTCAATTGAGTGCCAGTGTGCTCGCCAAGGACCAATCGCATGCGCGTGCTGGGGATTAGGATATGATTAGCGGGAGCTGCGAGTCGTGGTCGTGGCGACAAACCCATTTTGGCTCAATATTTGTCAACACCAAATAAAGCACTACCAAACCAATTAGAATAAAAGTAAATAGAATCAAACACAAAGCAATTTTAAAAACTAATTAGATTAACACCAAAAAACTAAATAAAAACAAAATAATAAAGTATTTCGGGCATTTACCGAGGAATCTAAACAATCAAATACATTAAAAATATAGAGAAATATTAAAAATTACAGATTCCTCTAGCAGATGCCCTAAGAAATATAAAGGATAACACAAATCATAGAAATTGCCAAAAAGTAATAATAGAAACATAGAAGGATAAGAGTATTCACAATTAAAGCTATTAAAAGCATTCGACATGAATATATCAGTGTAGATGTCAATAGTTTTAAATACTGAATACATCAAAAAACTATATATAAACTTAATGAAAGCATAAATAAATAAATACAGAATATTGAAATCAATGATGAAATCTTTTCTGTGTGTGCATCACAAACCAATTAACGAAACATAAATTGTAAATAGGAATTCTTACTCCATTGACAAATACCTCGAAATAGGATGTCGTAAAGGAAACTACTGCAGGAGGATGATTTCTTAATGGAATACGTTTGTTGTTGTTGTTGCTGTTGTTGTTGTTGTACTGGTTGTAGTAATTGTTGTTTCTGTTGTTGTTGTTGTTGTAGTGTACGTATTTGTGTCTGGGTTGGAATTTGGGTTTTAAAATTTCTACATAGGGTCTGGCTAAAAATGCTGTTGGAGTTGAAGTGGAAGTTTCTACTACTACCATTCGTATTGAGCTCATCGATGAAGTTGCGTGTATCCTCCTCCCGATATGTCGAGTCCCGGCTGCTGGACAGCAGGCTACAGCAAAAGAACAGATTCATTAATTGGTATTTTAAGGTGAGTACGTTTTTGGTGGGTTTACCTAGTCCGCTTGGGCGGAGCTGGCGCCTGCTTGCCCTGCTTGTTGGTGGTGCGACGCATCTGGACATTGCCCTTGCCCTGGCTGGAGAAAGTGCTTAGCTTGGTCGAGCTGGAGCCGGTTTCTGCGTGGCATAAGCGATTAGCAATGATTTGAAATGGTGCCACGTTAACGATCAACTCACCTGACATGGGCGTGCTGGCCAGCTGTTGTTGTTGCTGCTGCTGCTGCTGATCAACGCTGGGCAAGCCTTTCTTGACCATTTGTGGCGTCAGGCTGAGTGAGGCCGATGCAGATGAGGATGCGCTGGCCGTGGTTAGGGCTGCCGTCGCTGTTGCCGCTGCTACGCCTGGCGCTGTCGAGCCGGCGCTGGCTGTGGCGTTAAGCTGTTTCTCGACCGCTTCGGTGATGGACGATTCCTGCGGAGCGAAGAAGGAGAGACGTGCAGCACGTGGATCATTATTGCTATCACTACTGATGATTGCGAGACTATCACATTTGGTGCGCTGGCATTCCATGAGCGATGGCGATGCAGACGCCAATTGAAATCAAAGCTCAATGCCATTATCGTCGTCATTGTCGTCATTGTCGCCATCGTAATCATCATCGACATCATCGACGTCATCATCCCACACCTCGACCTCGAAATCGACGTCACCGTCACCCACCTGAAACATGTGCTCCAGCGCATGGTGTATGCTCTTGAATGTGGGCCTATCCGCGGCATCCCATTGCCAGCACTGCCGCATTAGATCGTACACCTCCGGTGGGCAGCCAGGCGGCCGTTCCATGCGATAGCCCTTCTCAAGCTTGTGATAAACATCGGTGAGATCAATGCCCGGATACGGCGACATCCCGTACGTTGCTATCTCCCAGAGCAGCACGCCAAAGGCCCACACATCTGACTTGGTGCTGAACTTGTTGTACGCCAATCCCTCGGGGGCGGTCCACTTGATGGGAAACTTGGCGCCCGCATGCGCCGTATACGTGTCATCACGCATCAGCCGCGCCAGCCCAAAGTCGGCCACCTTGACCAGCTTATTGTCACCCACCAAGCAGTTGCGTGCCGCCAGATCCCGATGGATATAGTTGCGTGATTCCAGATAGCTCATGCCCGACGCTATCTGCGTGGCCATATAAAGCAGGGCAACCGCATCCAGTGTCTCTCTACCAGCAGAGCGCAGAAAGTCTAGCAGATTGCCATGCGACATGAACTCTGTGATGATGTAGAAGGGCGGCTCGCGAGTGCAGACACCTGAAATTGAAAATGGTTAAGTCTGCGTTTAAATCTACGAGTACAGCCCGTTTTCTCATCCTCTCTACAAAACACTCCAGCCAAATGAAAGGCTACTCTAGAGAAGATGAGTGGATTATGTTCGAAATATCGCACCGATTAGCTGTACGAGATTGGGATGCTTCATCTCCTTCATAATGGCTGCCTCTTCGAGAAAGTCTTTCAGCGCCATGGTGTCCTCTTTGAGCGTTTTGACGGCCACTGTATTGCCATATCGCTTCCACACCGCCTCGTATACCTCGCCGTACTGGCCGCCGCCCAGTTTATGCTTCATCATAATATCCGTGCGGCAAATCTCCCACTCATCCGGCTCGGGACTTAATGGAAAGACTGTGGGCTTGTTTTGTTTGGGCGCCGGATAGAGCAGCGGCGTGATTAGACCGTGACCCTCGTGTGGCACGCTATGGTGATGCACCAGCTCGGCCAGCGTGTTGAACTTTGCCTCCTGCGTGACAAAGACCTTGCCATCTGGATCCTCCGATATGCGGTAGTGATAGACGCGGCCCTCGTACCTGATCAAAAGTGGATGTTGATGTTAGTTTCGGTGTGTCTGTTATTGTGTGTTTAGTGTTGTTTACCTGAGGCTGATGCTGCGCTGGCCAGGTGAGCTCTCGCTCTCACGCACCAGGAAGCTACCATTGATGCCCGAGCTGAGCAGATACTCGGCGGCATTACGCGAGATGGGTCCATGGTACCAGGAGTGCTTCTCCAGCGAATTCAGCGGCGTCACATAGTTCGAGGGCACCCAGCCCACGTTGCCAGAGTCCGAGTGGGCCTCGCACCACTCGCCGGACTTGTTGTAGCTTAGAATGCGCACCTGTTCGCCCTTTTTGAGGCTCAGCTGATTCTCACCGCCCGCCTGGAAGTCGTACAAGGCCACAAACAGCTGCGGATCATCCTCCTCGGGTCCAGGCGCGAGCAGATTCTCTTTGGAGGTCCAGCGATGCGCCGACTCGAACACAGACGTCGCCGAGCTGTGGCCAACGCCCAGGGAGGAGAGCACATTGCCGCCGGGCGAGTCCTGGCTCTGTAGCTCAGCGGCATCCGCCAGCAGCGTGGCCGCCGTGCTCCCGGCCGGAATGTGTGGCAATGGACGCGACTGCAGCAGCGCCTCTGCAAATGCACAGGAATGACAAGAATGGTAGAGCAAGGTGAGTGAACGTTAAATCAAATCTGCCTGGTCACGACACAATGCCCACAATGCGATCGCTCTCAAGGTAAACCCGTTTCTCTCACATCAAATCACACAGGAATGCGGGCAATTTGTAGAGCCGCTGGGTGCCCCCGGGGTATGAGAGGGGGACAGCCTAAACTCTCTTTCATTGAAAAAAATAAATTATGCATATAAAACGGCATAAAATTACACAAAACGTTGCCCAGGAACAACGGCGTCCCAGTCGGCGTCGCATTTATTGTGGGAAGTTCTAACAGATTTCCAGTACTTAACTGGGTATAGCAATGTCTATCTATGTATCTGTATCTACTCGTTGCTGTATCTGTATCTGTATCAGTATCTGTATCTGTCGGATGCACGACACCAACCGCAGAGCGGTTTCTGTGATAGTTTATTTACCCTTGTTAAAGGCATTTCAGCTTTCATATATGCTTTGCTTAATTTTCAAATTGATTGATCTTGCTATATCAACAATTTTAATGTGCTATTTAATTATAGAAATTTAAAAATAAATTGTACTTGGAATAAAATTGCAACTGAATTCTAAGCGACATCAAATTATTTATAATCTCTTTTAAATAACAAAAAGTTGAATTAATTTCGCATTCTATTTAATGCTGTTTTTATCAATTTATGAACAATTTTTCAATTGAAATCTCATGTCTAAAAATAAGACAAAAATGCAACATTTATCTAGATAGCTGCGTTTCTAAGTATTTGATGTTAGACGTAGTTTTTTTTTACCATATGACCCCATTCAGTGCTCTAAAAAGCAACCACTTTTGCCGCTGCTAACAGTAAAAAATAGACGTGCAATTTATTGCGCAATAGTTTGAACACAAAGTAATATTTTCATGCAATATTTTGATAGTTGCACTTATTATTATTAGCTGGTGGAGGGGTCTTTAAAAATGAAGCTGTCAATACTTTCTATCAATATTATAATTGCTTCATTCTGAACTTAATGGATTGTAACAGTTATTTAGTTAGTTTAACTATAATATTCACCCTAATTTGTATAATCTATAGCCAGCTTCTAATAATAAAATTGATATTTCTCCAGGGTATCTGAATTCCAGCTCGTTAAGTACGTTTATTCTCTCTTTCTCTCTCAACATGAATGCCTGCTGCATTTGGCGGCATCACAAATAATTGTGAAATTTACATTTACGTTTGTGTTGGTGTGCAACGGTTGTTTTTTCATTAAGCAGCCACTTCCGTTGGCACCCAGATTCTGGGTGAGCACACACCGGACACACCGCACTCATCCCCCTCTCCTGGAATACAGCACACGACTTATTTTCCCATTTTCATGTATCTACGAGCAGTATTCGGGATTGAAGTGTTATTTTCTACTCTCTTGAAGTCGCCTCATATTATAGACTTGAATGTGGGTGCGCTGCGATTTGGAAAGTCATAAAACCCAAATAATAAAACATAATGAAATATTTGAGAAGGGTTCCCCATACAGCACTCCCCTTCCATTCCACCAGTTGCCTTTCAATTCGATTCAATTGCCTGTCGCCCATCGCCGATCGCACATTGTTAATTTATGCGCGCGAGGCAGGAAATATTAATAGCAATAGGTTTTCCAAATATACTAGACGAGTATATCTATAGAGGAGGGAGAACGGAAGCTTAGCGTTTATCATGGTGGTCCCCATGGAATCGAGGCTTCGGCGACGTCTGGCCAACGTACTGAAGATTAACCTGTGACGACAGCTACCATATGGTCTATTATAAGTATATGAATTTTGACTGGGTCAAGCTGGCTGCTGACTCACAGGAATATATTGGAATTGGGTCTGATTTATTCATGTACCTACTCATTATACTCGGAAAATCTCTGGCGCTGACTCAGAATTGAGCATAGAAGAGATTAGATGTTTTGAATTCTAATAAGAATTTGTAAAAGGACTTTTTCTAAGTATCATTAAGCTCATGTTGTCGGAAAACTATTAACATTTGAATGTTTATACATTTTAAAAAGGTATAAGAGTCTAAGACTTGAAATTCATTTTGGACTTCCAAAAATAGGAATTTTCTGCACATGTAACGGAAAAAGAAAGAAATCTTTCTATCCAAGTCAATATAGTCATGTTTATCTATCTGTATCTATGAATAGAACTTGCAAACTTAAAGATCTTATAGTAGGTTCTCTTTAATTATACTTTTATCTATCTTATAACTAACTTCCTATATTCTTGCACTTTTGAATACCGCCCTTAAATATATTTATGATAACAAGAAAACTGTGCGCAGTTTGTTAAACCTGTCTTATATCTCAAAATGTATAATTGCCTAGATTTTTCCCAGCTTTAATGAACTGAAAGCTTAAGATAAAACTTGACTTGACTGATTAACATGCATTATATCACTAGATTCATTCTATAATTATTAACAATGACACTACGTTTAATTTTGTTACCTAAATTCATGTGATATTTGCCGGGATGGCCGCGAAAAGAGCTGTGCTTGGTACCTGTAGAAAGAGAGAGAGTGAGAAAGAGCAATACACGTGGAGACATCTTGAAATGAAGATTCAAAATATCATCGTTCTTGGCATTATATAAATATATTGTATTTTTTTGTAGATGCAGTGTCTTTTTACAATGACTTGGATGATATGATAGAGCCCTTAAACTACATAATATACAAGCATCTTAATATATATACATATATATATACATTGATATAGACAGAAATCTATTTACAGTTAGTTGAATGACATGAAAGCGGCTTCAGTATGAACTGCGCATAAAAATACTTAGTATACGGTCTGAAAGATCTAAAAGCCAAAGCCAAAGCCAGAGCCGGAGCCACAGCCGGAGGCCAATTAGAGCCTCGACACAACAAGCTGACAACAACAATAATAATAATAATAACAAAGTCATGTTAAATGCTGTAATCTTTGAGCGAGCGGGTAAGAAAATAAGAAAAGTATCTGACGGATGTCAGGCAATTTTTTTTTTACAGCCCAACCGTTAGGAAAACAATAATAAGAAAAAAAATAAGACAACATAAGTAACTACACAATGCCACGCCCCCTTAGACATTTGACAAAAATGCTGCTCATCAAATGCGATTTAAAGTTGGCAGCAGTATTGGGGCCAACGAACTCTCAAGTCTCCGGATAGACCCAAAGTCGGATACATGCGTCGTCAGCTACACTTGTAGTTGGAAAAACTACTACACATACTACGAGTACTGCTGTGCCGAGTTATTAGCGCGAATTGGAGCAAGCTCCACTGAGATTTTGTCAAATGACGCACAGCTAATCATAGAAGTGGGCTGAGGTCTCTCCCACCCGAGTGGCGACTAGTGGATGCCAGCCAGCTTATCTGCCATCAGCCTGGCAAGTAAATATGCAAACTAGACATGAGCAAAATCGTTGTACCTGCGACTGAGTCGCTGTGAATGGCAAATGTTGTAACAGACTTTGACTGTATATCGAGAGTAACAGCGCAGTAACAGTCAGAGTCCTGATGTTAACAGTTGAAGTCGATATTTACAGTCACAGTGTTTGAAAACAAAAAGAGGCTACAGTCAGCATCCCCATAACAGTGAGAGTCCTGATATTAACAGTCCAAGTAGCGATATTCAACAATGTTAACTTTAACAGTGCTATATCGATATTAACAGTCACAGTCTTTCAATACAATAACAGTCATCATAACACTCAGTGTCCTGATATTAACAGTCAAACTGGCGGCTATCAACAATGTTAACTTTAACAGTGCTATATCGATATTAATAGTTACAGTCTTTGAATACAAGTAACAGTCACCATAACAGTCAGAGTCCTGATATTAACAGTTCAAAGTGGCAATATTCAGCAATGTTAACTTTAACAGTGCTATATCGATATTAACAGTCACAGTCTTTGAATACAAAAAGAGGCTTAAGTTGTGTCATTTTTAAAGCCAATCACATAATTTAACATAGTTTCTAAGCCTTCCAGTCTTCAAGATATCTTCCCAAGTTTTCCCACATCGCAGTTTTCACTGTGACTACAATATAGCAGTAACGCTCATATCTTAGGCAAACTGCAGCGCAGAATTTACAACGCCATTGGCTAAAGATACTAGCTAGTAGATATCTAAATATATACATATATATAATGTGAATGAATACACATCGAGCTTTAATCGATGGCTTTCTACATTGTGCTGGGCCAAGTGGCACTTCAGGCGCCTTTGTCTCTCGATCCTTGATGTGTCTGCTATTACTATTATAATATTTATTATACTCTTTAGTATGCAATTTATTATTATAGCCCATTTCAAGTTGCCATTTCGTTATGCTTCAATGTCTGATTTATTTGAATGCAAGCGCAGAGAAATGTCTTTAAGCACCAAACTCCGACTCGCTTCATTCATTGCATTTGCATTTCATTCAATAATTCACTCAGAGTGTCTGTCTGCCTTTCAGTCAGGCAGTCAGGCAGTTAGCCAGTTAGTCAGTTAGTCGCTTTGTCATTCATTCATTAGCGGCTTCATTCATTTGCTTGTGCTTGTATTTGGGCCCTTAGCTCGTTTTGTATCTTTTGCATTTGAGCACGTCTCGCTTTAGTTGCTTTAGTGCTCATTTATACCCTTTATGGAAGAGTATTTCAGTTAGTTTAGGCAATCTGTAACGCATTACAGTAGACATTTCCAAGTCTATAAAGATTATATATATTCTTAATCAATGCAATGTCTTATTGTTATTACACAAACTATTATTTTCCTGATGAAACTTGATACAGTTTATGCATTGCTGAATATAGATTATATATCAAAACTGGCTAATCGGCTTACTATATTACATAGACTCCATAGCAATATCGATGGCTGCTTCTGCTCTTGTTTAAGTTCTTTTGCCGCTGCAGCGTTTAGCCCAGCTCAAGGGCTTTTGTGTCATGCCCTCCATTGGCTTTGGGTTCGGGTCCGTCTCCTGGGTCTAGGCAGTCGCCTTTGGCTGGCTTCGCCTTGGCTTGTCGGATTTCATTTACGTCCCCAGTTCATGTCCAGTCAGCAGTCATCCAGTGCTGGCCTGGCCAGGTAGTTAGCCAGTTAGAGCCAACAGTCAGCAGTAATAAACTTTTTTACGGGTTAAATTTAATTAGTCATTTCTCTGGCTTCCGTTGTAAATTTGTAAACAAACTGGAGGATTGCAAAAATCGTTGGTCTGATTTCTTCCTTGGCAGTGCCATGCAGAAAACTTATTTAAGCCAGGTGCTAAACTTGGCTATAACAAATTAGTTGCACTTTCAACTACTTGATTCGCTGCACAAGACATCGAATGCTTTTATCTTTCATCTTTGGTTAATGACTGAGTGGAAAACAGTTTTACGAAGCTTTTAATTATTTTCATTCGATTGGCTTTAAATTGATTGACCAAATCAAGGCTACAAATTAGTTAAAACGTTAAAACGATTTATAAAATCCACCAAACTGGTTGGAAAATGTAAAAAGTTTAGTTTTCGTTTGATAAGCTTTACACTCTTCTTAAAATTCTTTACAAAACGTAGATTCCGCCGGTTTTTGTATATCCACCCCAACGGGGTGGAATATTGTGTCAAGTTTAAAACTTATTTGTATTGTACAAAGCACTATACAAGAATTGTAAGAAACTTCAACGGGTTACCATTCCCCCCCACTGCGCAATTGCAGATGTTTCCTACGCAAAGACCATATGGTTATCTAGGCGATGAATCATGGCAATTTTACATATTTATGTGCTCCCCTAGCTCATTTTTCAATGTTACTTTGCATGCTAGGTAACTGACACTTGGACATAATGTTGAGAATGTAAAAGAATTTAATTTTGCCGGTCATTTACATACATACATACATATAGTAAGTACATGTGTGTATGCACAAAGGTGCAAAAGGGAAGCTCCAGGGGAGTTCCACAGTGCCTGCCACAAAAACCATCAAAGTGCGAAAAACATGCGACGAAAAACTACAGAAAACGAGAAATGCGAAACACACTGAAGAAAAAAACATATGAACTGAAATGCTTGTAAAATATATATATATATATATATATATATATGTAATAAAAGAGAGAAGATGCAAGAAACAAAGGAAAGTATTTCAATGGGCAGGGACGAGGTGGCGCATAGAGAAAAGAGTAGTGAGGTGAGGTAAGGCAGAGTCTGTCCCTGCACTTGGCAAATCCACCCTTGGCAGAAGGGACGCGACTCTGACTCGGCGACTTGCTGAGCCCGCTGGCAATTTTACCACTTTTATAAGGATTCCACTCAAGGCTAGTCCCGCTGCCGGTTCGTGTCCGTGTCCTGCATATACACGCATATCATGGATGGAACGGGGCGAACGCTTGACGTTTTTCTGTGACGCAGCGCTGCAGGCGCTGCCACGCCCCTTCACACACACACACACACACACACACACACAATGTCCATATGTTGTGCACAGTAAAAGAAAATCAAGTGAGTGCAATAAATACATATTAAAGAGACCCAGGCACAAAAATAAATCAATAATGGAAAACTTAACCCGACTCGGAGACAAACCCAACGCCATCATTATCTCGACTCAGTAATTGAATGTCAGCAGCAGCTGGAGACGCAATTGAAGGAGGGAGGTGCGGTGACTGGGCCCACTAGACATTTCTGTAGAGGTGGTTTTATCGATCCAACGTTTGGCATTCATGCTGGTCCGCATCTGGTCGAGGTACTCACTTTCAGATACATACATATTTGAAATGTGCAACAAAAGCTATGCATCTACATGGACGTGTCCTTGCCTGTACTGGGCCCAGCAGGCATTGTTTGGCATTGAAATAGCTTATGAATAGCGTCCACAATAGTCCTAATTACACTTTCATGCACTCAGCTTTACTCTGCTCACATGGGCATTGAATCAACATCAAAGGACACTTTTGGCATCATCTTTGAACTACTTTTTGTAACTAATATGGCAACAGCTATGATGAAAAAGCTAATGCTAAAAATGCCAATAAAAGCTAACTATGAAGGCTGTCAACTACCGAAATGTCTTTATTAGAATTTTAACTCCCATAACTTCATCAAATTTAAGCAGATTTTACAGCGGAATGTGCTTTCAAAGATGGGTTCTCCTTAAGATTGATTTGGCATTTAATTTTTTATTGAATTTAGATTACAATTTATACAATTTTTCTGAAAAGTGAGCTTAGTCCCTTTCAAATTTTGGAAAAATTCTTTTCTAAAAATTTAAAATCTTTACATTTTATTTTTAGTCTATTGTAAAAGTCAATATAAGTATAAAATGCTATTATAATACTTATTGTAAGGTAGTTCATTTTCGGTGAAAAATCATGGCAGAATTGACAAAAATTTAGGTTTGTTTAAAAATTCTTAATAAATGTTCTTCCCACCCTTCAAACTACCATAACTTTGTCAAAACTTAACCGATTTTCTTGTGGAATGTCGTTTTGGTCATGGTGTGACCTCTGAATTTATTTGGCATTGGGTATTTCGAAAATAAATTTGTTTTCTTGATTTTTATGATTTAAGAGTAAGAAAGTACCCTTTAAAAATTTAAAATTTCGAAATTCAAACATTCCATTATTTCAATTTTATTTGTTAGCTGACATCAAAATAATAAAAATAGAGTATCCAACTACCAAAAATCATAATTTTCGATATTCTGCTACACTGATTGCGATAAAGATATCATTTCAAAGAGCCCTTTATCGAATTGTTGGCATTGATCCAGGTGGTCGGTCAAGGCAAGTTAAGTACTTAAGAGTCATCTGCAATCCCCACTGCAGACATCACGTGCCTAGAGGTCGGTCCACTGTGCACTGCCCATATTTTTATTTGTGAATGAAATTTGATTTTAATTGTTGACTTGGCAGACGACCGCCAAAAATAAAAAAAAATAAAAAAGCATTGACATGCACATTTGTTATTCCGTTTTTCATATTATTATTTTGATTTGGCTGTTTGCAGGCTGACATGCAAATATGAATCAGAAAAAAACAGAAGCATAAGGCAGAGAGAGAGAGAGAGAATGATAGACAGACAGAGACGAAAACAACAAGTATACGCCGCGTTGGTCAAACGCAGCTCGCTACATGGCAAAGCGAATGAGTCAGTTCGAATGTGCGCACAGTGGGACAATAGCAAAGAGAACAAACAGGTTTTTTATTTATTTGATAATATACTAGCCTTTCATTTGTAAATTATAATTTTAAAAAATAATCGTGTAATTATTTTAGATTTTTTTTAATATAATAACTTATCTTACTAATCGGTGAATACTATAGGTCTTTCAAACTAACTTCACATTTTTACAAAATACTTCTTTCTTTCCACAAGTCTTGTGGTGTATAGTTTTCTTGTCTTTTTTTACAACTTATCTTGAAAAATTCATATAAATCTTTGAATAAAACAGTCAGCATTGAAATCTAATTCAAAATACTCGTATCTAATTGGTTAAACCCTTTTTATTAACTAAGGGAATTATATATTAACTTGTCTATTTTTTTTTATGATTTTAAAATGTGTTTTTAAATGGTTTTCCTTTTTATTAACTATGGGAATTATATTTGAACTTGTAGATTTTTTTTTAATGATTTTAAAATGTGTTTTTTCAAATGTTATCAAAGGACTTTATACCATGTCTGCCAAAAACAAGACAATTTGACTTTTGTGTAAATACTCGCCCCACTGTACGTTTATTCTATGTTCTATGTAGTCGCCGCATGCCAATCACGAGCTGTTGTCTGTGGGTATTTCTACTTCTCTAGTTCCTCTTCCTCTCTCTGTCCGTCTGACTGTCGCTTGTTTTGTTTTGTTTATGTTTTATGACTTATTGTTTATGCAGGCAACGAGTGAATGGTATTTGTCAAGTATTTTTCAGTATTTTCAGCAATTTGGATTACTTTTTTGTTGTTGCCCTCTCTGTCTGTCCTTCTGTCTGCGGTTTGAATAAAACATTCACATTCTCAGCAATTCGCGTGGGTGGATTTTACAGATAATAAATTTAAG
Organism: Hirtodrosophila histrioides; assembly: GCA_037075165.1. Lineage (NCBI taxonomy): Eukaryota > Metazoa > Arthropoda > Insecta > Diptera > Drosophilidae > Hirtodrosophila > Hirtodrosophila histrioides. The sequence goes on from JBAMCL010000065.1 coordinate 717,957, forward strand.
AAACGATAAAAACCATTTGACCATAAAATTTGTAGATAAGCAAATATGAAATGAAAAGCTTTAACAACAGATGTGAGAAGAGCCAAAGAAGAAGCAATAGATATGAGTACAACAATGGTAGTTTTTTCTATATTTCTATCTTTTTTGTTGGTTCCTTATTCAAACCATGGGAAAAGATAACAAAACAAATCCGTGGGTTCTTGTTTTCCACACACAAAAAAAAAAAAAAAAGTTGGCATTAGGCTCAATTGTTGTAGATTGTTTTGATGGTTTTTTGAGGTCAGTTTTTTTTCTTGAAAAATAATTTTATGCACATTTTCATAGTTGTTTACGAGGCTGAGATAAAGATAATTTGTGGGTCTTTTGTTGTGGATTTAAGCAATCCAACTATATATTATATTTCCAGCAAAGCTATTCATATACATAAATTCCATCTTTTCATGGACAGTATTCATATCTTTTTGATCTTGTACATCATCTCCTGACATCTGCATGATTATCAGCACGAATAATATAACTATCATATCTTGAACTCTGTATCTTATTAACCTTCAAGCTTATCGTACAACAATCTCTATAAATAAACTCTCTTTTTCATAGTCCACCTGTCTATAAATGCAGTTCGTTCAACTTAATTGTTGGTTCAAATTTGTAAACAGGTGCAAAACGGTGAATAAAATAACAACAACAATGGGGAAAAATGTGCTAAACTTTCTCCTTGAGCTGATTTCGTTTTTCACATTTAATACAATTTCAAACAATACTGATGAACACTCATTCAATCAATCAATCAGTCAGTCAATCAGTCGATTCGCAATCGCACAATAAATAGAAATCAAAAGTGGCCTTTTGTAAGAGAAGCTCAGGTGTGTGCTTTTCAAAAGCTTTTCTTTTCGCCACGCACGAATGAAGCTGAAAGCAAAGAAACTAAACGAAACGAACGAAACGAAACGAGACGAAACTGAACTGAAAAATAATCGAAAAGCGAATTTAAAGCGTGTTTTTAAAACCCAAATAGCCAGAAAATCACTTGCTGCGAAAATGAATAATAATTGAGAATATGGAAAGGCTGCAGCAAAGTGCGTAATTGTAAAAAATTGTTATTAAATTGCTCAGCTGCGGATCGGATTATGTAAGCCGCAAAGTTATATAAGCATTTTTCTCAAAGTTCTACGAAAAATAAATAAATACATACATATGAAATGTGGGAAGCCCCTAGCAAAGCAAACAAACAAAAGTTCTATCACATATTTAATCTGTTTTTTTATACCCTAGCAGAGGGTATTATAATTTTGTCTCGAAATGTGTAATGGTCAGAAGGAGACGTTTCCAATCCAACAAAGTATATATATTCTGAATCAGCATAAATAGCCGACAATATATAGCAATGTCCATCTGTTTCTATGCGAACTAGTCTCTCAGTTTTAAAGCTATCGTAATGAAACTTGGCACAGACCTTTCTTTTTACTGCAGGCAGTACATATGTCGCAACTGGCTGGATCGAACCACTTTAACATATAGTTAACATAGGATTGATCGGTCGACAACTATGTTATTGTATGAAAAACTTTTTTGTTTATAAAGGTATCCTTACCAAACTTTATCAAACAGAGTCTCTAGAGAGTTTATACAATCTGACCAAATTCGGTCAAAATCGGACCACTATTTCTCTATATCAAACTTTTTGTTTTTACAAATATTTTATCCAAGCAAAGTGAGAGTTTTACTATACTTCAAATAGGAGCAATCAAATTAAAAATTAAGTTTTGTATAAAAATTTAATTTCTGCTAGGGTATATAGCTTCGGTACTCCGAAGATAGCCGTTCTATCTTGTTTTATTGTTGTACATTTTTGAGGTGTTCGTCATTAAGCGCAATTAGCCTTATAAATGGACGATAGATTCGACGGAGTGGAACTTGTCTGGTTCCGGTTTTTGTTAATGCTTTGCGCTGCTTTCATTTTGTGTCGACATTTTTCCGGGCATCCCGAAATCTGGTTTACACTTTAGCCATTATGTAAAATGGAAAAAAAGAAGAAAAAAATGACAATGACGGGCAGTAAAATGAGGAAAAGCGTATATAATTATGGCAAGTAAAAGGCGGGAGGGGGCGGCAACAGACATGTTCATAAAAATGCTTTTTGCCTGACAAAACCCGAAAGAGATAATCAAATTTTGTTACACACTTTGCAATAAAACAAATACACACGTGTACTTTATTTAATTTTTTGAAATACGATGCGAGTGCATAGATTAAATTGATTGGTGGGCGTCTGTATGTATCTGTGTGTGTGTATCTGTGTGTGCGTATCTCATTGCAGCACTTTATGTCAGCCTGTAATTACACGCTTGAATAAAATGATACTCGTATTCATTCATTCAACACACGCAATGTGAAACTTTGATCTTTAAACTCAACTTCGACTTTGGCAGCGGCAATTTCGTTTATTGATGCTACGAAATGCTAAATTTTGTGACAGGCATCCAAATATATATTAAGGGGGAGCTGTCTAAATGGATGCTCATTGAGTTGTTAAAGGGCAGGGCGGGAAGTAAGTAATCAAGTGATGACATTCAATTGTGCAACTTCAATCAGAAGAAGAAAGAAGATCTACGCGTATCTTCGGGGTGATTAAGATACCGAGTAGTCCCCTGCAATACCCTTTCACCATACAAAAACTCAAAATTCAACCGATTATTCCCATAACAATTTTAATACAATCGTAGTAAATCTCTTTCTCTCTCTCTATTTGTCTCTTTCTCTCTCTCCCTCTCTCTCTCTCTCTCTCTCTCTCTCTCTCACTCTCTCTCTCTCTCTCTCTCTCTCTCTCTCTCTCTCACTCTCTCTCTCTCTCTCACTCTCTCTCTCTCTCTCTCCCTCTCGCTCTCTCTCCCTCTCTCTCTCTCTCTCCCTCTCCCTCTCTCTCTCTCACTCTCTCACACTCTCACTCTCTCTCTCTCACTCTCTCACTCTCTCTCTCTCACTCTCTCTCTCTCACTCCTCTCTCTCTCTCTCTCTCTCACTCTCTCTCTCTCTCACTCTCTCTCTCTCTCTCTCACTCTCACTCTACTCTTACTGTCACTCTCTCTCTCCTCTCTTTCTCTCACTCACACACACACACTAAAGTGTTAAATAAACATTGTATATTTAAAAAAAAAAAAAAAAACAAAATAAAACAAATAAAAACAAAAAAAAAACAAATAAAAACAAAAAAAACAAAAAAAAAACAAACAAACAAAAAAATAAATAACACAAAAAAAACCGAAAAAAAATACTTCCAAAATGATAAATTGTTGTGGGGTCCCTTGAATTCTTGAGAATCGCAGAGAAGGGCGATCAAAATTAGAAAACTGTTTTATATGAATAACTTTGTTGTTTATAAAGATATCCTCACCAAACTTTCCCAAATCGAGTCTCTAAAGAGTTTTTACAATCTGACCAAATTTGATCAAAATCGGGTCACTATATCATATAGCTGCCATAGGAACGATCGGGTGAAAAATGCAATCTGACCAAATTTGGTCAAAATCGAGCCACTATTTCGCTATATCAAACTTTCTGTTTATGCAAATCCAAACTAAGTGAGAGTTTTATTATATTTCAAATAGTTTCCTATAATTTCATCAAAATCGGACCACATGGCTCCTATAGAAGCAATCAGACTTAATTCCTGCTAGGGTATATAGCTTCGGCACTTCGAAGATAACCATCCTTTCTTGTTATTTATTTATTACGAGTTCCTATGCACTATAAATTATTATATATTATTTAGCTTCTTTCGATCTCAAATTGCGTAATTAGTAATTGGTTTTATTCATTAAATTTTAAATAGTTTGCAAGTTTCCTGCTTGAAAGACTAATTAAAATTGTGTGTGTTTATTCATTTAAAAGCAGCTTTCAGCTAATCAAAAAGAATACCGCCTGGTTGAAACTTCTTTAATAATTCAGTGATTACTTTTTTACGTTTATACAAAAGTTTATCCTGTACATGTCTCATGCTAACTTCTTCTCCTAACTTTTAGCACTTTTCCAACAAAGTTGTTCGGGGCTTCTTATCAAAACTGAAACTGTCAGTGGCAGACAAGGTGCGGTCGCAAAAGACTTCAAAGCACTGGCCCGTGTACATATCTAGATTGTGGTTTTCGCAATATATATAGAATACGGAAAAAGGCGTGTGGAATACAAAACAGGAAAATGTGATGTGCTCTTTTTTTGTCTCCACGCAGTATGAGACGTCCGACAAATGCAAATAGCTGAAAATTGAAAAAGCAAAAGGAAAACTGTCTAAAGCAAAAGGCAACAGGAATAAGGCATTTTATGTTGCATCCACACGAGTCGAGTCAAAGTCCGCTGTACAAACGGAGAGTAGTATTATTCTTCATATCAACTCTTTGGTGATTCAGCGTCGACTGTTTCAGAGTTCTTGGAAACAAGTGCAATAGCCAGGACGGATAAGTTGGGGACAGACTGCGACAGCGACATCGAGACACTGCGGATGTGGATGTCGTTTAAATATTGCCAGACGGCGTAAAAATTGACAGACCTCACACAAAAGACAAAATTCTGAATGGTGCAAAAAAAAAAATAAAGTATAAAAATAATAAAATGGCATATAAAAAAAATGAAAGTGGCGACAACAACGACAACTCCAGTTCCATTCCATGTCGGACAGAGGCAACAGTTCAGCCATTAGGCAGCAATTAAATGAATTAAATTTCACATTAATTATTTAAAAATACTTTACGGACAGTCAGAAACATCCATACACAAAGACCCAGGCAGTTTGTGAAGTTCAAATTAACTGCTGTTGCTTTTTTTGGTGATGTTTCTTGGTTTTTGTAGTGTTTCTATACCCTGTACTGGATTTAAAATTGCTACAATGGGTATTATACATACAGTAGAAGCTATATGTTCTTGAACAGCATCAAGAGCAATGGCGTATATATTAGACATAATAAGAGCTAGGGAGATCTAATTTTGTAGGTTATTTCTCCTATATCACATACTTACTTACATACATATAAACGTTTATTTCCAATTTCAAATATTATAACCTATAATATAATATATATCTATTATAGATTTAAATAAAGAAATCTACCCAGTTAAGATCTGAAGATCCAGAGCAGACTGGTACCAACAAAAAGAAACACACAATTTGGATTATTTCTCCACATTTGAGGATGAAGTACTTTTGCATGTCATCTTCGCATCCTAAAATGTCCATAATCATCGCTTAATAAACACAGGATATCTCTTAGTCAGGCACTTTCGACTAGTGCACTCATATTTGTGTTTTTATTTTAGTTTTTTTTTCTTATTTGGGGATAATTTTCATTACATGTTTCCACACAGACGGTTCACTGACCATCACGGAGCACCAATGAACACCGGACGCCGGTCAGCTGGGAGCTGAGAGTTACCCGAGAGAGCGAGCGAGCGAGAGAGAAGCCGATAAAAAAGATGCTCTCCCATCATTATCATCAACGTCGGAAGACAAAATTCACTTTGACTGTGTTGTGTTGTGTTGTGTTGGGGGAACAGGTTTGCTCCGTTCCATGTCGCATTCGTTATGCTTTTTCTCCGCTTCTACGGTAAATACTTGCCAATTTTCTTGATTCGCTTTATTTTTGTTCGCAAAAATAATTTAAAGCTTATTTGGCAGAAGAATGCCTTATTTTTACTTTATTTTTGAGAGGGGGGAGAAACCCGAGTGAAATTTAACTATACTATAACTTTCCTGTGAGTCTTGAGCTTATTTATTTAAATCGATTTTAGGCAATGCACAGTCAAAGAGGGAGTGCAAATAGTTTCGAGTTATGGCCAAGACCAGCTTACTTTCGATAGCCATTTTCGTTATGTTTTGGGTATCATTAACACGATCTGAATACTCTATCTATACTTAGTTTCGCATAGTTCTGATATCTATATTCGCCATAGTTTCAACGCAAAGTAATATTTTCAAGCTACATTTTGAGAGTTGGGCGAAAATTATATTGGAAAATATTACACCTAAATATTAGATGGAGTAACCCTTATTAAATATTGCAAGAAATAGCATTAAGTATGGCATTTGTTGAGCTCTAGACAGTCACATATAGTTAATTTTGTCTTTAAAATGTTATGGTTGGAGCATTACCTGACATTTAGATGTAAATTCTGTGGGGAATTACAGAAATTAGTGCACACAAATTGTTTGGCCTTTAGGCACAATTTAGTAGATTGAGCGCTTCAAAATTGAGGCAACTTGTGGCTAGATTTGATTGGGGCCTTATATCTAAATGCGTATAGACTTGGAACCACTTGGAAAACAATCAGTTGCATTCTCTGGCCAGTTAAAGTCCAAGTCGGCAACAGAACAGCACAGAACAGAAATTCAATCAGTGCTTAAGGCGATGGCAGCTACCGAAGTCGAGAGATTGTGCCACATGTGAGAGGTGTTTGTATCTATGGTGCGGTATCTATGGCACTGCCACAGGTAAATTGTGGCCAGATACACACACACACACACACACACACGACACGCACACCACAGAGACACGGAGCCGTACGTGCCGTGGCAAGCGAGAAATCTCAATTCTCATTACAGTTACAATTACGAACGTGATTTGTGCTGCAGTCTCTCATATCGAGCGGAGGCAGGTTGCCTCATTGATGGATTTGCTGCTGCCGCCGCCTCAGTGCACTGCTGTTCTGCTGTTCTCTACCCCCCCTCGTTGTGTTGCCCCTGCCCCACAGCACAATACAACTTGGTCGAACAGGTTTCCCTAGTTCTGGTTGGGCTGTCGTGAAAGCGATTCTGTTGCATTTGAAAACATTTAGCAGCATTTTTATTTGTTTATGTTGATTTTACACTCGCAATCACTTAATATAGATATACTATATATATATATAGTCGTATCTGTATAAATAAGATACAACATATATGCACATGAAAGCAAAAATAAATAAATTTGTTTACTGTTGATTTTTGCACAGTGCTTAATGTGTACGACCTTGCGGGCTTGTTAACGTCCACCATATCGCTGGGGGTGTGAGCGGGGGGGAATTGGTTAAACTTAATAAACACATCAATTGCACAGGAGTGCAGGCAGGGGTGGGGGGGCTGCCCCACAAACGTTTATATATTTGTTTTGGGATTGACTGAGGGGGCAGCTAAATAAAGTGCACATAAAACTAATGTGTATAAATCGTTAAGGTCTCCCCCATACACCTCTGTGCATACATATATATATAACTATATATCTTTAGTTTGGAGTGTCAATCAATCAACTGGCGTCAAAATTTATGACCCCAAACATAATCACAACAACAGCGCAATGAAGAAATGTTTGAATTTGGAAGCGTTTCATGCGCTTATAATTAGTTGACGCATTCCTGCCTCCCCCTGTCTCTACCCTGCACCGCCCCGCACTTCTTCCCGATCGCAGGCGGAAAACAAATATTGGAATCTCTCTCAGTTTTGTGCTGTTTACAAATTATGTTTGTTTTTCCTATTGGCCGTCTCGCTTTCCTTTGCTTTTCGTCAGCTAATTTATGCAAACAGTTTTCAATGAGGCGCAGCCCCCGAAGGGGGGACCGCATAATGAAATGCTGCAACTTGAAGTTTATTGGGGGGCGGGGACGAGGGCGGCTGCGGGTGCGGGTGTGTGTGGGCGGGGCGCAACGCTCCACTGGGAATGCAAAAACAAAGAAAAAGCAAAGGAAATAAAATGATTGGAAAATGGGCAAGAAAATTACATAAATTTAAATACTTCAAAATGTCGACGACAAAGTTAGGAAATCGTTATGAGGTCGCAAAGATGATATAGTATCTACCCAATATATACAGACAAACATTTATAGATGAGCAGACAGATTTAAGACGCAAATTCTCATATTTCGTATACAAAAATATTTGGAATTAATTAACTCAAATCTAATATATTTACTTGAGAATTTCTCCTCTGGCATTCCAAAAATTAAGGTCTATTTTTCTATATGTCATCAGTAGTTTCCACAAAATTCATTATTTCATAACAGTTCAGGTTAGAGTTAGGTGAAAACCTCAAATCTTAATAAGTTTACTCCCAATTAATGAGGCGATGTTCATAAACGTTTACGAAAGCGACACAAAGAAGAACTTGTAAATAAAGTGTGTTCGAGAGAGCTAATTTTAGAGAGAGAGAGAGTACATAAATGTGAGTCACAAAGTTGTCAACAAATGATTCGTTTTGTTTTGAACTCAGGTTAGAATATTCTTGAAAATAGTTTCTTATTTTCTTTTGCCTGTTGTTTATCCAATTGGGATAGTTTTAACTGGTCTCAGTGTATGCATAACGTTTACTATTTGGATATTTACAACTGTTTCAAAACTAATTAGAGTACGTAGTCACAGCTGTTGTTCTTATTGGAGTGGGCATACAGAAAGGCAGACAGAGTTGAAATTTTGTGCAGGAACTGAACTGGCTGAAGCTGGCATTGGATTGAGTGCTAAAAATAACATCAAAGTGCATTGCAATGCACGAAATGCGAGGCACGAAAGGATTTACGAGCTTGATCGAAAACAGCCCTTTGGCCCCAAAAGCAAAACACGCAAACTAACAACAACAATAATAATGACGATGAGTGGCACTTTGGTGCTGGCAAGGCAAATGCCAGGAAATAGGCAAGACGACGCGACGCGACGCGACGTCGGAGCGACGTCGACTCCAGCTCCAAGTAAAAGTAAAGAAAATTATAAAAAGCAACGACAACAAACTGAAAAAGATACTCCAAGGCTAATAATAGAAACTACATGGCCGCAGAGTAGACATGAGCAATATCTTTGTACCTGTGACTGAGAAATATTGTCACAGTATTTTAGAGAATATTTAGAGAAACGGTACGCAGTCACAGTCTATAACAGTGATAACAGTTAAGGTCCCAATAACAGCCACAGCTCTAATGTTAGCAGCTGTTAGCAAATACTATCCACATTAACAGTTCAATATTGAGTTTAACAGTCACAGCTCTAATGTTAGCAGCTGTTAGCAAATACTATCCACATTAACAGTCCAATATTGAGTTTAACAGTCACAGCTCTGATTTTAGCAGCTGTTAGCATATACTATCCATATTAACAGTCCCATATTAAGTTTAACATTCACAGACAATGTTATTGATCTGTAACATCAATGTTTTGCAAGTTTTAAGAAAAATCAGACTATGGACAGAAACACAATCGTAACTTGATCATATTTAAAGCCTTCAGATAACTACAACATTTGCAAGAGTCACAGTGACTGTTAAATAACAATATTGCACAACTCTGGTGCAGAGACATTGGGAAAACTTACAATGTAGCAAAGTGGAGACAACGCCTTCGCCATCTCGCAGTAATAATATTAAAGCGCATAAAATGATTGACAGAATAATATTTATATGTTTGCATAATTGTAAACGAGTGGGAAAGCTGTAAAGTAAACACACACGCACACACACACACAGAGCAAACAACCCAATTTCCATACCTACAGCACACATCACCTGTTTGCCACACACACACACACACACATTTCCCAGTCAGTGTGTGTGCGTGTGGCGTCCATTAGCCATGTGAAAAGTTCATTTGCCCCGTCTCATAATTTGCCGCTTGCATGTCCAGGCCAGGCCATTGACGCCTCCCTCCTTCCGCTTCTAGGCTACTTCAGGCTACTCAGATTACACTGAGCGCCAAATGCGAGAAAGTGTGTGTGTTTTAGTGTGTGTGTGTGTATGAGAGAGAGTGAGACACGTTGAACAAACACTCCACACGCCCAAGGAGCTCCAACTCACTTGAGGCTATTTTGAGACGTCGCGACGCGTCACCGAAGACTGCGCATCGCAGTGGCCATGCAAGAAGCCTTCAATCCCATTCCATTTCCCATTTTCCAACTCCTAACCGCCCAACCGCCCAGCGCCCATCCGTGCCGCTTGTCAATGTCATTTTTTTAATGCTGCATTTTTGCAATTGGCAGCTCCACTGAAGCAGCAGCTTTCCCAGCATGACACTAAATCCAAATGCCGTCCTATGACTATTGGTACCCCCAAAAGTATCTAATTACATCGTGTCGTATAACGACTCTAACTATAGTCGAATTCCGCGCTGCCAACGGCAACGCCTACAACTGCAAGCTGACAGTCGCACAGTGGGCACAGTTTATATATAAATTGCATGTAAAAAGGTTGACAGCGCTGTGCAGGAGTTAACAGCAGGCTAACAGCTGTTAGCATTAACAGAGGCACAGTCGGTTTAAGCAAGTCGAAAAGATAAGTCGTCAGGAAGGTAATATTTGATAGATTGATATGAATATTAAAGTCAGTTATAATCTAATTATAATTTGACATATTCAAAACGTGGTTTAATACCTTTTTCGAGCGCTGGTCCCACTGTGCAGTGTCGTCAATTGCCATGTTAGTTGTTTGCTTGTCGCTTGTCGTACTATTTGGCCTGTGTGTTTGTGATTTCTGTTTGAGTTCGCGTCTGCCAGTCGGTCTGGAATTGGTCTGAGATCGACCTGGCGACGACTGGCGACTGCGGTCGGTGGCTTGTAATCTGTACCCAGACACAGTTTTACAATGTAATTTTGTAATTGCAACAACAACAACAACAAAGACAATTGCATCTTCTGTTGCCTGCGATGCGATGCGGATTTCTTTATTCGATTGCAATTTCGTTGAATAATTTTGTGTGGGAAATTTGCACAAAATGAAAAATGTGTCTGTTATTGCAATTATTGTTCGTCGGCTGCCTTGCAGTGTTGAACTTTACTCTCAATGACTGGTATGCTGTTCACGAAAAATGCGAGCAAAACACAAATTTTCTATAACAGCTATAACAAACAAACAAATCAAACAAATTGCATGCAGTTTCCCTATTATTTTTGCTTTATAGTACGCAGTTGACGACTTCATGTAAATACCAAAAATGAGATAAGGAGTAGTATTTTTTTAATACCTATTTCTTGTGTTTACATCACTTTTATTGATATTTTCTTTTCGCTATCTTCAGCTTTTGTCATTTAATTTACCTACATATATAGTAAACTTTAAAATACAAAGACAAATCAAGAAACTATTGTATTTATTCAGTATTCAGCTAACGTTTGAATACTAGAAATACTAGAACTAAATACTAGAATTTTGCTTGTTGCGTTACGAGACAAAACAAAGGTTATGTGCAGCGTACCCAGCTCCAAAGTGGAATGTAATCTGTGACTCAATGCGGTCACATAAACAAAGGAGGAGGGGGAGCTTATCATCGGCAGTTAGGAAGCTCGTAATAATCATAATGTGAAATTATTTAACGCTAAAAATAAATATCAATAATAATTGCAAGCAAATTACAGAAAGATGAGATGCAATAAATGTGATAGAACCAAAAATAAGATACTCCCAAAGTGTACAGTGGAATTAAATAAATAATAAAGTGAATAAAGCAAAAGGAAGAGACTCGAAAAGTGTAAAGAAGAACCAGTAAAACAAAGAATTAGAGTTCGCCAACTGGAACCAGTTTCAACTGAAACAAGTTCTAGCTGGAACAAGTTCCAATTAGACAGATAAATTTAGTTGGTTTTGATCAGCTCTTGAGACGTTTTATGTGTAATGGAGTGGCAGTTGGAAGTTGAAAGTAATAGGTAATTTCCCATTAGATAATACAGATTACAAGCTGATTAGCTGGCAATAAATCGCTGCTTACGCCCCGGATGTACAGTGTACACCCTCGTTGCGGTAGGACGACAACGTTGGACAGGGACATAAAAAAGCTATTAGAAAAGTGACAAGGAAATAGAGAAATAAAGTTGAAGGGGAAATACATATTGCAACTTGCCAAAGCAAACAAATAACAAATAATGGAAAATTGTGTGTAAAAGCAAACAACAATAGAGCGAAACGAGGACGAGGCAAAGGCAAAAGGATGGCATGCGTGAAATGTGTGAGGAAAAACGCAGGAAATGCTTGTCGACTGCCTTTTCTTGCAGTGGGGGGGTGGCTGCTGCTGCTGTTGCTGCGTAGGCCACAGGCGCAATTTCAACCACTGTCAAGCAACAGCGGGGTGTGGGTGCGTGTATAGCGGTGGGGGCGGGCGCGTATTAAAAGGAGCAGCAGCAGCCGAAACCGCCCTCACAGCGCCAGCAACAACAAAATTGAGCTGCATATATGTATTAGAGTTGTACATTGTAGTTCAATTGAAGAAATAAGTTCAGTAGTTCAAGTATTACTGAACGAACTAAACGATCTTGTAGTTCATCCGTGCATTTTCTTTGTACACTGTTAAATTTAAAACACAGTTTTGTTCGTCGTATTGAATTTATTAATTATGTACAAACAACAAACAAAACAACATTCATATTATTACCAATTTTATGACGTATTGTAATTTGATTTAAATCGAATGCGCAAATGATTTAGATCGAAGTTCATTCGTTGAGTTAGGTGTTTAGTTCAATCGAACTTCTGAACGATTCGATACAACTCAAATATTCCAAATTCAATTCTATTATTTGGCTGGCGCGACGCTTGTTTCGTTGTATTGCTGTTGTAAACAAAAGCGAGCAGCAAAAACTACAACAACAAGTAGAAAAAACTATAGGCAATGCCGGCAACAACAACAACAACGACAACGCGCATTCCGCTTCTATGATAATCGGAAGCAATGAAAGAACAAAATTGGCTCAATTGGAGAGCGGCCGCCCACTGAGTGCAGGGAGAGTAAGTGAGTGCGATAGAGAGAGCAAAAGAGCTGTCAAGCGAATGTTAACTCCATGTATTTATGCATGTATGTATGTACGTATATGTGTGAGTGTATACACACTGTAAGTGCATTTGTATGTTGCGGGTGGCTTACACACACACACACACACATACAGTCAAACGCAATACTCACCATTATGCTCGGTAAATATGTTTAGGCCGACGGTCGGATTGCAGCGATTATCCTTGTGGGAGTTGTTGGAGCCGCCCCGATGTGAGGACAAGCCACTGGAGCCGCTCGAGCCAATACTGATGCCGCTGCTGCCATGACCCGCCGACTGATGAGATTTAATGCGCGAGCCACGCAATGTGGAGCCAGCGCTTAGGGCGCCACCGGCGCTGCCCACGCTAATGCAATGCGGTGATCCGGATGCAACCGGACTGCTGCTGGAGACACCAATGCAGCTAACCGTGCCGCCATGTCCGCCGCCACCGCTCGAGTGGGAGCCGCGCTCCTTGCCCTGCTGAGCACCCATCCTCAATCACATGCAACCAAAGGCAGCTGCTGTGTGTGGGGGGGTGGGTGGTGGTTGGCTGGCTGCGCAGCTAATCGAATTTATAAACTAATCTATTTTATTTGTTTTTCTTTAGCACAATTTTGTTTCAGCTGCAGCTGCGATAAATAATTGTATGCACTTTTTCTTGACTTTTTTTTTGTATTTTATCGCATTCGCATTCGCATTTGCTTTATTTTAATTCGCTACTCTACACATTTTCTTTCGTGCGTCGTCGTCGTCGTCGCCGTCGTCGTCTCTTTTCTTTCTTTCGCGAGATACGCTCTTTTTTACTCCCGCTCCACACAACGTTCCGTTTTGCTACTCCACTTTGCAATTTGAGAGTAGACAAAATCCAAGGATGTTGCGAAATTGCCAAACGAATTTTATACGCAATTTTTGAGGGCGACAACAATATAAATTTGTTTGCGCTTGGCTTTTTTCATTTGTTGAGTGCCAGCCTGTGTGGGGGGGGCGGGAGAGGGTAATGGGGGTCTGGCTGGCTACAAACACGCCCTAAAATGCACTTTGTCTGCCCGTTACGTCTATTTCGCTGCGTCTGCGTGTCGTTCGCTGCGTTTTCTCACATAGTATTTCGCATTTTCAACGTCGTTAAGATACTCAGTTGTACCGTAGCAGTAAGTGCAGCTTTGAAGTTATTTATCTATATCTTTGCATTTTTCCAATTACACATACAAAAATTACCACCCGCACAACACAGCGATACCGACCGACTTTACTACAATTTTCAAGACGACTGACTGCTAGAGTGACCGCACTCGACTAAAGTATAAATAACTAGTGGGTATGTGCGAAGTAGAGTTGTGTTGTTTCGTTCAGTATAAGTTCAATTATACGGGTCGTTTGAATGAACCACTGAACTGTGATTCATAAACAAAACTCTTCATTAGTCGTTCAGTTGATTACGAACACTGTAGCTTTTGAAAGCATATGTTAAGATATTTTATCAAAGGCCACAAAATGAATGAAAATATCAAATAACTTGTTTAGTTTACGAGGTAAAATTGAACAACTGAGCTTATTCGTAAATATGAACTAAATGTCACTACTCCGGTTCGCAACCGACTTCACGTGCGCAATTTTGCGCACAGCCAACTTCACTTTAGTTTAAAAATTGCGCGCAGCCATCTTCACGTGATCCAAAAAAGTTCGATTGGTAATCGAACTAGCTCAGCGTAAGCTATTCAACTCCGGAGGTGTTGTTTATTATTTTTGTTGTGATTTTTACATCTGTGATAACTTTAGGAATTTTTACGTATTGATATTTGAAATTGGAAAATTGGCTGTCAGAATTTCGAATTTTTCCATTTATTATGACATCTAGCGGTGTATTTTGGTTGTGCCGCCAAATTTGCGGCTGTCTAGTAAAACTTTAATGAGATTCACTTATATTTTTGTCGTTACGCATCGAAAAAGTTCCAAAACGAATAATAGATAACGGCAACTTTTGCTGGAAAAATATACCGCAATCGTTGCAAAAGTTTGTGAAATCATTTCTGGGAAAAGACGAAATACTCTACATGGAAACACAGAATTGATATAAAAAGTGGCTTGCAAGATTCGGTCACACTGCATTAAACACAAAAAAGTCACACCGTTCAGATATTCGTATAGATAGTTCTGGAATTTCTAGTTTTAATTACAATATAATCATAAATACACCTTAAGTAAAGCATTAACAAAGCAGCCAATGTAAGTTGTTAAAAGTCATATAAAATTGCCAGAAGCCAGAAGTTGCTTCATCTATACACTTTATTTCACATTTTCGCTATACAAAAATAAGATGTCGGATTGGGATACGGTAACCGTTTTGAGGAAAAAGGCCCCAAAATCCAGCCAACTGAAGACCGAATCAGCTGTTAATCAGGCACGCCGCCAAGGTGTTGCAGTCGATACGCAGCAAAAATGTGAGTACTCTATTCTGGCGGCTCTTGTCAAAAGGCCGGCGGGCGGGGACAGGCTACCAGGCAGTCGGCACGGCGGCAAGGCAGCTGCAATCAATGTTATATATATTGCGTGGCATTTGTTGTTGTTTTCTTCGGCTTAATCACCATGTGTTTGTGTATGTGTATGTATTTGTATATGTGTGTGTGCTTGTATGTGTCTAAATTTCGCAACGCTTTTGCATTTTCACAATGTGTTGAATTCAAAAGCTTTCCTGCCCTCGTTGGCCGCTGTCTGGCGCTGACCTACTAACTGAATGTTGTTTGTGTTATCGATTTGATCTGTTCTTATACTCTGTGCCCAATAGGAAAAGGAGTATGTTGGGTTTGTGCAATGGCCGTCCGTATGCCTATTTGACCCCTGAAGGCTAAAGCAACCAAATTTGCTATAAATGTTCGTATTTCATATACTGCTAGAGATGGAATCGGATGCAAATCATAAATTAAAAGCTACTTTAGATTTATAAACTTGATCGGATCTTCGTTCCGATCCCAACTCTATTACAAAGCGAACATTGAGCTATTGATTTTATCGGTGTTTTATTGAACGATCTTTTTAGATGGTGCTGGCACCAATAAGCAGCATGTAACTACGAAGAACACTGCCAAGTTGGATCGTGAGACTGAAGAACTGCGACATGACAAGATACCGCTCGATGTGGGCAAAATAATTCAGCAGGGTCGCCAGGGCAAAGGGCTCAGCCAGAAGGACTTGGCCACGGTAACACAATTGTAGCTGAAGCATAAATTGACGTTTAACTAACTTGAATATTCTTAAATTGTTTAGAAAATCTGCGAAAAGCAGCAAGTTGTCACTGATTATGAGGCCGGCCGTGGCATTCCAAACAACTTGATACTGGGCAAGATGGAGCGTGTGCTTGGCATAAAATTACGTGGCAAGGAGCGCGGCCAACCAATAGCGCCTCCCGGTAAAAAGTGAGATGATGCTGCCGCGTCCACTGCCATTGCCAGTGGCGCTCCACCGCCGAGAATTGCTAAACAACATCACCAGCATCAGCAATATGAGGAGGACGGCTGGAGTACAGTGTGCAGCAGACGCAAATGAAGCACTAATCGGGAGGCTGTAGAACCAAACAAAATCGGGTCAACACACAACAGCAGCTAAGACAGAGGAGAATGAACGAGTTAAATATATATATATTTTAAATATGAAAACAAACAACAGCCAATCCATGCAAGCAACAATGAAACAAGCACCAACTATGAGCGCAACTTGTCAAAAAAACCAAACGAACAATCGAAAACAAATTGCTTTTTATTTCGCATATTATTTAAATTCAACCATTGTAATTCAGTATCGGTTCTTATTTTCATTTTATACACACAGGGACAATGTGAAAAGCACCAACAAACATACAAAATGAATAATGTTATGGAATAATTGCCTCAAATGTTGTGCGCGCATGGCTGGGGCCAAAGAAGAATTAGTTCATTTGGCATTTTATAAAGAAAGCAATGTTTTGTTATTAATCGAATTGAGTTTATTATTGAAACTTGATCTAACTTATGAATATATACTACAACTACTACTTATGCATTAAAAATGGCATTGAATACACAAACACACACTCGAACACACAAATTTCTTTCAATTTTGTTCCCTTAACCTAACCCCACATTGAATTTTCAATCCTTTTCTATCCCACATGGCTCATCTAGTGGTTGTTCTCATAAATACACTTACCATTATATATACATACATATATATATTTAATGAAAAATCATACATACATACATACTCGTGGTGTACTCATACAAATATGTGTACTATTTTAGAGCTTAGCCAGTCTTTTTGTAATCTATCGTACATATATTGTAATAGGGTCTTGAAATGTGCGTTTACTTAGATACAGATACAGATAAAAAGAATACATTTACATATTATATTAAATATGCGGATGAAAGTATTTTAGCAAACTTTTTCTAGTCTAGTATTTAAATTTAAGCGGTAGCAATTTTCTATATTTTCCTATCGCATCATTGGAGAATTAACTTCCTTGCATAAAATTTATGCAAACTAAACAATTCGTTAGAAAAAACAAACAAACAAACAAGAAAAAATAATATACATACATACATCAATGTGTAGTAAAACATTTTTCACAGCCAACAAGAAAAATAAATATTTTTTCCCCCCATCTATGATGTAAATTTAAATGTATTAATTATCGGAAACGACAGAAATGAACCTACGATCCCTTGTTTACTAACAAATGTATTGATTTGACATTGGGTAGTTATATTATATTATCTTTCATTTGATAAACATATATTCGATATATCTTGTATCTCAATATAGCCATGTTCTTGATGTCTTTTAATTGAAGGCAATATTGAATTTGGAACCATGTAGATCAACTACAACAAAGAGAAGCAACGAAGCTGCATTTAAGATCGGAATGCTAAAGAAATCTTTGCCTTACAATTTATTTTCCATAAGATATATAGGACCCAGATCCAGATCCTTACATCAGCTGTTTATCCATTCTGTCTACCACTTAAGCTGGAATCAATTTTCATGAACTTAAGCTTGAGATATGATACCAGAAAAAGCTCTTACCAAATGCTACTATAGCATATGCGTATCCCCAACTAAAACTCGTGGGACTTTTGTATTGAATCAAGTTCTTAATTTATAGGGAGATATTTGTTTGGCTTGCTCCAAACATTGAGCACATTCAGCAGGACTAATCGCTGATTGATTTGCGCTGCTTTGCTAACAGCTGACTGATTTGTCACTTTTGAACAATGAAAATATTCATTATTATACTTTGTATATAAACTTGGTATATATTTCTCAGTTTATAAAGTGTCCGGACAAGGCTATATAGACTCGTCTGTTGATGGTAATCGAGAATATATATACTTTATAGCGTTGGAATGCTAAATTGTTTCCATTACATGAATTTGCACAGATCCAATGGCAGCCTTTAAGCCATTTTATCAGTACAGGGAGTAGAAATATTGTATTCTAGTATTTTCCTTGTTTATCCTTTTATTTTCCAATATTATGCGATTCTCGCTCGTCTTCTCGATCCTCCTCTATCTGTAATAAAAGTTAAATTTTCAATTCGGTGCACCTTTGAAATAAAAAGACAATTTCGCATCCTTTTCCTTTGTTACGTTTTATTTATCCGTTTTACTTCGTCTTTATTTTTTGTGTTATACCCGACAAAAATTCAATTTGTTCGCTTACTTTTGAATTTAGTTACATTTTGACTGGCTTTAAGGACCCGGATTTCGGATCTTGACAGCTTCAGCTTTCTCTTCTCTCTCTCCGACTCTCATTCTGCGTCGATTAATCGTACATTAAATTAACTTCTCAAGTAGGACTTTCTGACTTATTTGCTTTTTACTCCTTGCTGCTTACAAATATAAATATATTATTTAAATATTTGATTTGATTTTCTTCTCTTACGTTCATCAAGGATTTTATCTTCGTCGCTTGCTCGCTTTCTCTGTGTAGAAACATTGATCTCGAAAATATTCCAATATAAATGGGAACTAAATGCACTCCCTGCGCGGTTACAAAATTAAATAATGCGTACAATTTATTACTTTACAATAACAATTTGCGCTTCATCTTGAACAACAAGTTTTATGGACTTAAGTAGCATAAATATGTATTTCGAGTTCTTTGTTATTTTTTTGCTGGTTATAATATATATATATATATATAAATATACATGCATTTATATAAATATATACTTAAAGTACAATTTGATCCAGCTACAAGACAGACATTCGCAAAGTCACAAAAAATGCTAATGCCAACACAATAGTTATAGATATATAAATATATATATATGTGTGTGTGTGTATATATCTATTTTTTTATATCAAATAGATATGGGTAGTAGCTATCCATGGATAACTGAGCGGCGGTCTAAACTCAATTTGAGAATGTGTCAAAAATATTACAGTGACTAAAACAAAAGAAAGCTATGATATTATTAGTATATATCTGAGGTTCTCAACAAACTGCGCTAAACAGACGTCTCGGAGCTAATTATACATATAACTGTAACTGTTCTCTATATGATATATATATAGAGTTGTCTATTTCTCTCAATCCGGGAGCTGCATTCTATACAAGCATTCGAAAAGTTCCTCAATCTTTGCTAACCTTTTTACAAAACATGTCTCGACTTATGCAGTTGTTGTTGCTCATTTCAAATTAAATTTCATTATATACATGACATCGAAATATACATATATATATATATATGTATATATATATGTGTGTGTGTGTGTTGGCATGTGTATAAGCCAGCCGCCTGGTAAAACTCTATGCTTATAATTAAATTTTCAAACGCCCCTCGTGTTTACATTGTGTGTATGCTTGAGTGTGTCCGCCCGTTAAAATTAAAAAACAACTTTTACACCGGTACTGTATAAATAAATGTCCTTAGCCATTAGGGAGGGGCGCCTGCCAGTAGGAGGAGTTTGATGTAGAATGTGGCAAACTACTGCGCCTTGGCCTTGCGCATATAGGCAGCCTGGGCATCATCGATGCCATCCACATACTTGCTGGAGATGCTGGAATGCGGCTCGGCGTTTGGCGGGCTGGATAGCTTGGCGGTATTCTGGGCAGCCAGTGAAGCGGCCATGCGGCGGCTTTTGTGGCCGCCGGGCGACAGGTATGCCTTGTAAAAGAAGCGCGCGAATAGCACAAAATAACTGAAGTACATCGCAATGGACAGATTAATGTTGCGCTGCGATATGTTGCACGATTGTGTGCCATGAGTCTTGAGGAAACCATTCGCCCACAGATTAATCGCACAGCCAATGATCATTTGCGTCAGCTGCAGTGACGTTATGATCATTGAAATGAACCGCGGTGGATTAAACCGTGCCGCCTTCAGCGCATAATAGCTGTACATCACCGAATGCACACAGTAGTTCATCACAATAAACCAACGCGCCGAGCTGGTATACTCCGTGTAGCTGAACCATGAGTAGATCAGCACTGTGATATGGTGATACCAGTGCAGGAAGATCAGCGGTTGCTTGCGCAGCACGATGAATATCGTATCGCCCAGCTCGGGAAGCTTGCTCAGCACAAACAACCAGGTCCAGAAGCCGCAAACGCGATCTTGTTCAATATAGCTGCAATTATGAGATGAGATGAGTTAAAATCATGTTTATGGCGACCTTGAAAAAGATTCCAACAACTCACCTGGGCACACAAACTGAGTGGAAAAGTCCGTAGTGACGCAGCACATGGAAGAGTTCCGGCGCCGTGCGAGCAGCTCCCATTATGCTGAACATGGCCAACAATGTGTTCCATATGATGAGTGGGCCACGCAGTTGAAATCTGAATATATATATATAACGATCGTTATCATTAGTTTTTGCAGTTGAGGAATATATAATCTTATGCTAATTTATATATGTTTTGGGCCATTAAACTGCTTAGATACATAACTTGGAATGTTTATCGAACCATTTTCAATAGTTACCCCGTAGAATCTCAGTCCAATATGTCTAGGTTAGTTTTTCGCAAATTTACATTGCAATAAGCAAAGATCAACAAACTTTCAAGCTGACGTCAAAGATCAAGTGCTCTGTGCTGTAACAATACCCAAAAAGGTCGTCACTCATCAATCGCATTGAGTGTTCAACAATTGAGTATCATTAGCTGTTTAGAGTTACCTAAGATACTGAACTTACTATCCTCAAGTACTCAACTCGACGCAATTTACGGATTATACTATTTACATTGTACACTCGTAATTAATCGTGTGATCGATTCAATAAAGATTAACAAATTCCGATTTAACTAATCTGATTTATAATGCGATCTATCGATCCCAACAAAAAGTGCATAAGATAAGATAGATTTAACAGCTCACAAATATTAATAAACTTAATAGATGTTTGCTTGCATTTTAAATAGGAAATATATCAGAAAATGCTGTACTACAATTCCTTATTTTACAATCACATTTACGTTGATTTCTCTTACAAATAATACTTCCCCGTTGAGACATGTTATGCATATGTAATGAGCATTTTTGAGTGTTTCAAAGTTTATAGGCTTTTAAAATGCGATTCGAACGATCTTTTTGAAAAACGAGACAATTTGCCGGCGAATGATCATGACTCAAGATCGTGCCCAGCTAGTATAAATGCAACCCGCTGATCAGGAGAGTGAGTCGGATCACCTGTAAAGATTATAATCATATACCGAGTCTACACTCAAGCTATCGCTTGTAATCGCTAATTGCAATTAATGTGTAATTTCCAATAAATACATTTTACGGCACTATGAACAAATATATTTCCCTACCTTTCCTAATCAAGTTAGGAAACCTTATCAACCGACAATTAGTCATAATAAATCAGAATGCAATTCTGAAAAAACAAATAAGTACACGGAATTGTGGTGTGTTTAGGTTTATTATGTAATTTGCACAAGTCTGTAAGTAGACCCATTTTGTGACTTTCAGGGTTAACTAAGAGGTGCCACGTATTATCCAGTGAATTAATGGAATTTATATGATTTAAGTTCTTAGGAATATATTAAAACCACACGCCACAAAGAAATTTATTCAAATAGATACAATACCATAACCTAAACCTACAAAATCAATACCTATTGCAGTCTTACTTCCAAATGTTATAACTTTATTCATTTCTTTATAGAGAGAGCTAACTTATAATGATCAAAATTATAGGCTTAGTTTTAATATGAGCAATTGGCGTCTGTGGCCTACAGCTCTATGGGATGATAAAATGATGTTTATTATTATATTACATTATTTTATATATTTACAGTTGATCGGAATCTTATTAGATTGGAGTGGTACAGCTTGCTGATTTTTAAATAATGAATTATGTTAGAAATGTTTGGGGTAGGTGCGGATAGATATTGTAGTGGGTTGGGGTTTTAGAATATTGCTTGTCTGTGTGTTTTTAAGGGGTTGCAATGAGTGAGTAAATGTTCTATTGAAAAGAAAGTGTAAAGTTAAGCAGGTGTTCAATGGTTATGACTAAATTCATAGTTTATAGCACCACTTGTGTTATCAATAGACCCAATAACAGATTTACAGAACGAAACTTGTGGTTTCACTTTAATTTTACTTTTTTTGGGCGTGAGTAACACTTGGTATTTACTACGTCAATGGTAGTAAAGATATATTTATTGATTAGAATGTTAGCGTAAATTTAAAAGGTAATGAGAAAGGAGGGCTATCTTCGGAGTGCCGAAAACTATTTGTAGTATAAAATTGTCACTTAGTTCGAATGAAATATTTGTATAAGCAAAAAGTTTGATATAGTGATATAGTGGTCCAATTTTGACCAAATCTAGTCAGATTGTATAGACTCTCAGGAGACTTTGTTTGATAAAGTTTGGATACCTTTATAAACAAATATGATTTTCATACAAAAACATAATTGTCGGCCGATCATTCCTATGGCAGCTATATGTTATAGTGGTCTGATCCGCCCGGTTCCGACATATGTACTGCCTGCAGCAAAAAGAAGGGTCTGTACCAAGTTTCATTACGATAGCTTTAAAACTGAGGGACTAGTTCACATAGAAACAGACGGCCAGACGGACATCGCTATATCGACTTCCTGCTGATTCAGAATATATATACTTTGTTGGATCGGAAACGTCTCCTTCAGTCCATTACACATTTCGATATGGCTTACATATGGTACATATCTATTGTATATAGGGTATAGGGTATATAGGGTACATATCTAGCCCTAGATAGGGTACATATCTAGCCCTAGATAGGGAACATATCTAAGCCATATCGAGGTCTTCAGTCTATATAGTACATAAAGATAGATAGATAGCTGATAGATTTGGTGAAATGCAATTGTATCAAAACCAATCATAATTGCGATTCTAATTAATGGAACAATTAAAATAGCTTTCGTTAAATAAACAACTTGAGATTTGCATAGGTCGAAATAATGCCTACATGGAATCTTTATAGCGCTAAATTGTTCAGATAAGAAACAGGCACGGAGAGAAATTTAATGGACAATTAAGCTGCGTGTGCATATCAAGCGGCAATGATTTTATTTGAAAGCTGCTCTTGCCATGACATGCTATATTAAATGTACCTACATACATACATATGTATGTATACATATATATATACATACAATATGAATTTAGTTTCTAGAACAATGACTGAAAAAAATACTTTTATTAACCCAAATTAAGTGAGGCGCATTGTAAGCTGTCACACCGAACAGAACAGCGATTGCCCCCGCACAGTCGCAAATGCGCAACGCGCTGCTGACGCTGCTGTTGGGAATTTTATATATTGTGTGCCCTGAAATTCTCAAATGGTTTTAGCACCGCACGCAACAACTGTGCCGTGGCAGCCCTTGTGCAAATTGTGCCAAAACATAAATGAGTAAGGAAAACCATTAAGCCTTGCTAATCGCTTGGCAGCATGGCTTCTAGGCAGAGGGACACCACCGGTCAGCCCAGTGCTGTCGGCGTTCCTTGAAGCTCAAATTTTTGATGGGGCACAGGTCGTCCCCTGCTGATGCATGTCGGCGGACCGGCGCCTACTTTGTGTCCGGGCTGCTGATGTCATTTTGGGTGTAGCGATCTGCCCGTTGGTTAATGCATATAAAATGATTAAATAACAGAGATACACAGATACTTTCTTTTCAACCATCGCAAGGGAGAGAGACCTTAAATTCCAATTTCAGTTTTCACTTTAGGGGGCGCAGCACAAGAAAAAAAATGAATATGCGAAAATTGCATAAGCAGCGCTGAACAAAGAGAGCCAAAACTCTCTCTCTGTCTCTCCTGGACAGTGAGAGAGCGACAGGTTGGCAAGTAAACCTGATTTCGCAATGGTGGACTTGTAGGATTATGCAAGCTCAACTGCAGACTGTAAACAAACAGAGAAGAAGAGAAGCGAAACGAAATCAAATGCTTGGGCTAGTTGATTATTGTTTTTGTTTGCTTTTCTTTTTGGATTTGATAGTATGTACATACATATGTATGTGTGAGTGTGTATTCCGTTTATGGCTGCCTTGCATTTCGTTTTGTTTGCCTTTGGGCCACAAATTCGCAACACTGTCTCGGAGCTGACGCGTTTCATTTTTGTCTACATATCTCTCATTTAATTTGGCCAACAATTTTTGGATTGCAACATTTTGTGCGGTTTCTCCGATTTAGTTAATGTCAATTTTATTTTTGTTTTTTGTTTTTACTCATTATGCATTGCACCATGGCTCGGCTGGCCAAAATTGCATATTAGACCCTCTTGACCCTTATTTTGGCTTGTGAAATCATCAAATATAATTATTGTGTTTCGTTTTTACCCATTTAATTTAGATGTCAATTAATCAAGATTTTGATTATAAGCTTGAGAATATTTTTTCATAAGCAGTTTGACTACATAAGCGCTTTGAGGTTATAACAGGTTGCACTTGCATATGACAAATAGCTAAGTTTCCTTATCATTTTGTCCATATCTTGTCTTATCAACAATTTGTTCATATCCGAACGAAACTTAGTGCAATTTTTTGTTACTGCAACTGTAACTTTGTTGTATCCTTTCCCCTCTACACTTTGTACACAACTCTACCAAGCACCTCAAGTTTCATCAAAACAGCAATAAAACAGATCGATTCGGCTTTTGATGCTGATCAAGAGTATATATTACTCTGTGGAGGTCAGAAATGTCTTCTTTCTAAATAACCTCTGCAAGGTTATAAAAAGCAATAAGAAATCATGTCGAAAGTAAAAGTGTAAATGTCGGATAATTGACAATCACACAGATGCTGTAAAGAAGTGAGAGCAAATAAGATAAACAGAGAGTGTAGAGAGAGCCATGTTGACAGCTGAGAGCGCAGTTTTGTGATGCATCAAACTAAATCGAAAAGCCTACACGCATTTTGTTTTTGATTACCTTTCAGGCTGCCGTCGTTGCTGTTGTTGTTGTTGTTGTGGTCAATATTTGAATGACACAGTTAAGTGAGATCTCTCTCATAAACCAATTTTGCTGTTGCCCTCTTGCTCGCTCTTTACATCATCAGTTCCTCCTCACTCTGTCTGGCTCATATCAGTTAAGTTGTCAACACCATATTCAAAGTCAAGTGAAGCTTCAAAGTTTCACTTTTCAAGATAGCTTTTGGGCCCACATTTGTTGTTGTTGTTTGTAATTGTTACATGCCTACAAATGTATGCAAACTGTATTCGCTTGTAATTACCTTTGGCTCGTGGTAATTATTTCATTGACACGCCCACTCGACACATCACAGTTTTTTTTATATAGTATGTACATATATAGTTTGTTCCAACCTTTTTTGCCATAAGACGAGCTAGAGAGCAGCTAACTCTACTATTAATAACAATTTCAGAGCATTTTGCGTGCTGGGCCCACATTTAAGGACTTTATTTTTTGCAGTGCTTAAAGATTCAGAGCTTTCAGAGGGATTCTCTCTCTCCCTCACATTCCATTCTGGTTTTAATGTGGGCTGCTACAGAAATAAACCATTTTTATTATACAGTAGATTACGCAGAATTAGTCAACGGTAGCCAATATTATAAGGAAATTTTCCCTTATTTGCTGATTAGCTAAAGTTTAAGGAGGTTACAGGAGCATAGATTAAAATAGGCTCTAAAGAGAGCAGAAAGCTTTGCGTTTCTTATAGCTATAATATTGGTTAAAATATCTAAATATGTGGGCTATGTAGGAACTACTTATTGTAATTAATATTCAGACACACGAAAGTATACGTAATTAATTAACTGTGAATAAATTAAAATGAATAAAAGTTAACAGGAGAAAAAAGCTTCGTAAAGAACAGTAAAAGCTTCCGTACAGGAAGTTGAAATATATGTATTTTTCAATAAAATATTATAGTTGGTATTCAAATCCGAAGCCTCCCTTTAACTTAGGCTATATTCTGACAGAATTACTAGTAAATTATGCAAGAACAGGACAACTTTAAGCTTAAATTCCATAATAAATAGTTCGTAGTTGTCAATTTGTAAGACTTAGTAATGAACTAATACTATTGTATGTCTTTCCTTATATGGTGAATAAATTAAAACGAATAAAGTTAACAGGAGAAAAAAGCATCGTAAAGTACAGTAAAAGCTTCCGTACAGGAAGTGGAAATGGAAAGGGGAAATATACATATTTCTCAATAAAATATTATAGCTGGTATTCGAATCCGAAACTTCCCCCTAACTTAGACTATGTCCTGACAGAATTACTAGTAAATTATGCAAGAACAGGACAACTTTGAGCTTAAATTCCATAATAAATAGTTCGTAGTTGTCAATTTGTAAGACTTAGTAATGAACTAATACTATTGTATGTCTTTCCTTATATGGTTATAAGCTTCTACTGTCTTTTGTTTCACCGTATCACGCTACAGCCCTGTATAATCCGTCAGTGTGTGAGTTGCTGCTTATGGCGCTGCTGCCGCCCACACAGCCAGCTCTATAGATATTATGCTTATACATTCTGGAACCCCCCACAATACATATATGTATATGCATATGTATGTCTGTATGTATATATGTATGAACAGCACACGCAACACGCGCCGAGGCCGCAGCAAACACAGTGCTACAAAATATTTGCACATCTCTCGCCTCGCATGGAGATTTTGTTTGCCACTTTTGGCAATTACAATGTGGCCACCTTGAGTTTGAGCTTGGCCAATTAGCTGTTGACTAGTTCCATGTTGGACAGTGTAAGCGTGCAGCAGCGTTCTACGTAATTGAATGTCCTGGCAATACAAATGTCCAACCCGCCCGCCTGTCCTGTTGTTGTTGTTGTTGCCAAGCAGCCAGGGACACACCCACTTCTCGCATGTGTGGTGTTTCTTCAGTTTCTCTTTTATGTTATTGTTGGGGGCAGTTACATGTGTGTGTGTGTGTAAGTGTATGCATGTGTGTGGTTTCAAATGGTCATGTGTGTAACACACATATGGAAATGGCGTCGCGTGGGGAAAACTTGTGTCGTATTTAAATGACTTTGAATTGACTCTGTGGAAGTGGAAGCGAGTGTGTAAACATATTAAATATACTTATATATATATATGACAAGTAAGAATGCTATAGTCGCGTATACCCGACTTTGAAACTCCCTGTACCCAGGTCTAAGAAGACTTTCAATCCCCTTCCCTACACCAACACATGCAGAAAGACGCACACACACAAGCGAGGCGGCTGTGCTTCTTCTTCCCCCCGCTCTGCAGTACTGAATCTTCTTTAGTGAATAACTTCTGTGCTTGTAGTCCGATCCAGTTGAAATTTGGACAGTAGATTAAGAGTGGCCAAAGTATTATACATGCCAAATTTCAAAATAAATATCTTTAAAATTGTTGCTGTTAAACGTTTTTAACAAATTGCGGGGGTGCGGGGGTATATATGTGCAATTGGCGTATGGTATATAGGAACCTACATGTCAAAGTTGGCATCTCGAGCTCTTATCGCGTTCATACAGATGAACAGAGAGACGGAAAGATCGAAATTTCTCCTGATACTGATCAATATATATACTGTATAGGGTCGGAAACATTTCCTTCTGCCTGTTACATACCCATTCTATGGGTGCAGCGAGTAAAAGTGCACATTTATTTTTGTACAGGTTCTTTTTGGGAACTGGTGATCGAATTATAGTTGAACCCCTCAAGTGAATCACTGCAAATGATATCATACACAATTACGACAGTGAGAATTTTTTCGATTTTTTCGCTGTTTTGCCGGTTGTGGGCTGCCCGAACAACGAACAGAGAGCCGGCCCCAGTTTCACACAAACATACACACACACACACACACACATTCCACGGCCGTGGCATGTTGAATTCCCCTGATAAGAATGCTCCACATGTGGACGACTCGTTGGGTTTGCTGATAACAGCCGCCATGTGAGGGGGGACTGGGATCGGGCGCGTTAATTATGAAGAGTTTATGTGTGAAACACTAAAAATGAAACCCCCCGCGACGAATTTAGCGCTGCGAGTCAAGGGCAGCGGAGATGCGGTCAAAGTTCTGTTACTGTCCAAAAGGTTAAGCTGCAACGTGATAAAAATCAACAAGCGACACAAAACGAGCTGTTTAATTGCCTGATGACGCAGATCGTTCCTCGGGTCCCTGCTCGGGCGCCAACATTTGCTAGACTTTGGCGCGTAGTTTCCCCCTCCAAAATTGTTGTTACTTGGGCCAAATTCACACCTTTCTGTACCAAGTCCATTGGGTGTAAATATTGAAACGACTCTCAAAGTTTTAAGCTGCAGCAACAACAACTTGTTAACATATTTGTTTTGGGATTTTTAGGAAAAGCCAGTCAAGCCTATATATCAAAAAAATGATAGCCAATACTACATTGTATTGAATTGGAGAATCACAGGAGCGTAGGTTGTCTCAAGTATGGGCAGCGAATCGTTTACAAACATATATATATGTATGTATATCTGTATAAATCATCTGATTAACGCATGTCAACATTTGATTTGGTGTGGAATTGATGAGCATTGAATAAGTTGCTATATTTGTGGAATTTTAGCCTTGGAAATGTTATAAAATAAACGTCTGCGATAAGAAAGTGAATTTGATGGGTAGCACATTGCAATTTGATTTATAATTGTATAACAGCAGCAAGCTAGTGTGAAAAGAGAAATAATGATAAAGATTATATCTTTAATATTTTCAAAACATTTCAACTTTCAGTTCATGCTCAGATTTATTGCATTAATCGCTTGAGAACAAGATAAACCAGAATTGATAGCTCGAGTTTAAAAAGTTTATGTATAAGACATTCGTATAATATATCAATAACTTATGCATATATTTTATTGTGTATTTGCAGTCACTCTGACAGTCAGCGATAATCAATATCCCAATAAAGTCCACCCAAAGTTGGCATGTCACGAGCCAATTCAAATTGACACACTCGAAAACGTTGATGACAATTAGAATTGGTGAATTACATAATCGCAGTCAAAATCGCAATCAGAGTTGACAGTTGACAGTTGCAATGACAGCACGAAAAGTAACCAAAACAATTGCAACAATTTTCGGGGGGCAATTTGACATGCAACATTCCCTACAAACTGGCCCTAGACAAACCTGGGTATGGCTTTTATGTGCATCCGTGATGAGGCCCTATCAACACGGAATAACTTAACCCGTGATTAACTGTAATTTTCCGTCATTAAACAAAGGAAATCTAATGAGTGGGGGAAGTAGCGGCGGCATCTCTGAAGATTAACAGCCAAAGCTTTGCATTGTAATAAGTAATATTTGTAATTGCAAATTTCAAAACAGCTGTACTGGAATTTGTTGTATGCATTTATAAACATATTTCTCTGTACAAAGGTTCTAAAAGCTTTTTCAATTGTTCTACGTTATTTTTTCTCCTGTTCTGCAAACGTCATCCCACTGAATTGACGTCAGCATGAACTGAGAAAGGGACATCCGACACGGAAGGTTTTAGGAGCGTTTGGTTATCAAGGAGAATAAAACTTAATCTGTATTAAAGAAGGAAAAGGAAAGAAATGTCATAAAGGATAGTTTCCAATTTATAAAGCGTAAGTCAACTTTTTATACTGAGAAAGGGATAAAGAAATGTCATCAAGGATAGTTTTCAATTTATAAAGCGTAAGTCAACATTTTATACTGAGAAAGGGATAAAGAAATGTCATCAAGGATAGTTTCCAATTTATAAAGCGTAAGTCAACTTTTTATAAATCTGAGAAAGAAATGTAAGTATAAAAGGGATAAAGAAATGTCATCAAGGATAGTTTCCAATTTATAAAGCGTAAGTCAACATTTTATACTGAGAAAGGGATAAAAGGGATAAAGAAATGTCATCAGGGATAGTTTCCAATTTATAAAGTGAAAGTCAACTTTTTATACTGAGAAAGGGATAAAGAAATGTCATCAAGGATAGTTTCCAATTTATAAAGCGTAAGTTAACTTTTTATACTGAGAAAGGCATAAACCTGGTTTTTATTTTCTATGTGTAGGATAGTATTTTAGACACCATAATGGATAATACAGCATTGCTAGTTTTCCGTAACCACTTTTCATCACTCTAACTCAGCATATATTTATAAAATCACATCAAAATTCAGGACGCGATCGGTTGCGCTGTTAGTCAATATAGTAAGCTTACGAAAACTGATCAAGCGAAAAGTTATGTATTTGGAAATTCGATTTTCTCAACGAATGTGCGTCGAATTGTTGTGTTACACAAATGTAAGAGGTGGTATTAAAAAATAATACCATATAATTGACTCAAATGTAATTAGCTCTATGAATATTTAATGTTTAGCTGACATGATATCAAAGAACTAAAAAAAGTTCAAAAATCAATATATGCTTTTTAAAACGTGGCTTGATTTTGCCAGCTAATTAAAACAGATTGGGGCTAAGTGTAGCCCCCCAAAAAAAATGAGGACGCACTTGACACGCGCCACAAATTGTCCGGTAAGAAATATACATATATACAAACAACAATTCAAGCGAGGCAGAGACGCTGCTGGAGGAGGGTTCAAGGTCTCGACTCTTGCTTTCGCTGCTGCGCCGTGACAAACAAAGACAGACAGACTTTGGCCAATGCCAAATGCATTCGAAGTGCAACAAAAGATGCAAGAGAAAGAAAGAAAGAAGATTATGCAATCCATGCAATTCTCAAGTACTCGAAATGAACACATGTTTCTGGTTAGCTACATAAGTGCATACTAAAGATGTATGTATATTATGTATCGAAAATAATAAACTCACCTCGGCCGATTTTGCATAAAGTGCTGACCACCAAATATGACAGCCATGTAAATGCCACAATAGTAGAACACCCAGGTCCAATTCTCCAGCATCCATTTTCGTGTGCGCTGATGTATGAAATCATTCTCGAAGTCAAAGATGTACGAATAGTTGGGCGTCACGCTAATATCCATGTTGATCATCGTGATGCCGTTGGGTGGTGTGTGGTGTGGGGGGATGGGTCTGAGTAAAGCTTAAACGTTGCTAGGCTGCAGTTGAGATTGGTCGCGGCTTTCTACAGAAATTGAAAACAATATGATGTTTATTTATAGAATTTCCGTGAATACAAGCTTTGTAAGACCGCTGCATGGTTTTTATCAGAAATCCCACAAATTGCACTGAATGTACCTAAGCAAGTACATTACCTGGAAGCATTCTTTTAGTGTTTATTGAAACTATATACTATTAGAGAGGTGCAAGATATCCCATTTTTAATGTCTAAAGCGACAAGTTGCCGATGATGCAGTATTAATGCAAGAAAAACACATAAATATACCTTTTTAGTAGGGGATCTCTCGCAATCTTATGATACTTGAGCGTGATTTTAATGTATCGTGAATGGGCCACATAATTGAGACGGTTCTTCCTATTGGAAATCAGGAAAGCGACTCTACTGGAAGAATCGCATTCGCATCGCTCGCGATAAAAGTTGTTTCCAGTGTATATTACATACATGTATGTATGTATGTGTGTATGTGCTTACAGTAAACTTTGACCCGCTTAAACTCTTGCACAAATAGAAAGCGAGCGTTGTGTCGCATAAATTTCATAGCTTTGCGAGTGTGACCTTCCAAATCGCACGTTTACCCAAGATGAGACCATTGATTTAGCATATTGTGGGGCACAGCAGCGGTTAAGGGGAGAGACGAAGGTAGGTATGCGAGAGCGTTTATGCTCTCTTACACATACATACAAACATACATGCACGTACACATGCAATCCATTCATGAATGGCGACTTCTTCTTCCGCTTTTCACACCTTCGCCAGCCGCAGCTTCAGCTTCAGCTCGTGCCCTGTTCGTGTCTTCCTCCATGCACTTGTCGCATAAGTGTTAAACTAGGGCGGGGGGTTGGGGGGTGGGGGAAGGTAAGGCGCGCGCCAGTCTGGCGGCTGCTTTGGATCATTCATTCATTCCTTCAATCGTTCAGTCCGCCAGTCGTGGCGGGTCTCGTGCGGAAAAAAAAATGCTTTTAGCGGCCAGGCCGACTAAGAAAACAGTATAACAAAGCGGAATGCGAAAAAATACCAGCAACTACAGCAAGCGTCTGGCCGGTACCGGCTGTGCTGGGTGGTGGGTGGTGGTTGGGTGCAATCGCTTTTATAAACAAGGCAGCAAGTAAAAATATAATATATGTATATATGTATGTATGTATGTATACATATGTACATTTTGATGTGCATGTACATATTTGAAAGCCTAAATTGCATGCCAGACACGCGACAATTTGGGTACGCACACGAAAACACACAAACACACACACATACACATGTAGCGCACGCACACAAACACACACATAGCTCATACAGGTAATTTCATTTCATTTGGTTACTGTTAGCTTTAGCTCTGAGTATCATATCCGGTTTTTTTCGCGGCCCAACGCTTTCAAAATTTCTAGTGAAATTTTTTGCTGTTACCGCTGCTGTGGCTAATGTTTTCAACCATGTATGCACATATATACATGCATATGTATATGTTTTATGTTGTCACACACACACACACACACACACACACACACACCACCACCACCATGCCGCTGCCGCTGCCGACTGCGACGCCCTGGCAAATCACGCGTCTCGCTTCACATTCATCTCGCCCATTTGGGCTTTCATCTGTGCTCCCTCCTGCCTCTTCGCCCGTCATTTTATGCTGAGCGCGCCGACGTAATCGATAAAGTACACAAATACGATAAAAATACATGTGGCAAAAAAGCAAAAGCAAATTTCCTGGTCCCCCCGCCACACCATCCAGACAGCCACAATAAAGCAACTCACCGACACAACACACTCTAATTTAGTTGATAAACAACGCACAGTTATTGTTCACTGCCAATTTAAATGCTTTTTAACTGATGTTGCATTTACTTTTTTTGTTTTTGTATGTAATAATGCTGCACAGCCTTGTTGACGCACGCACAACGCTTTTTTTTATTTTTCCCGCAATGGCAACTCTCTCTTAGAGCAGCCGGCGAACCACTGAGCGCACCTGTCTCGTTCCCTGTGTATTTAAGTTTTTATTTAAACAAATTAAACGAACGAGCACCAATACCGACGTACGCCCTACTCGTTCCGAATCATAAGCATCGTTCATTCGTTTCAAGTGAACCCCCAATTCGTTCACCGAACCAGCCCGCGGCCTGTCTGAGTCAAAATATTGGACCATGACTAACGGGGAAAATAAGATTTTGTGCGGACGCCAGTGTAAACCAACTATGATGTACGTTAAAAATTCAAATTTTTGGCGGCAGAGTGACAACGCAAAGTTTAAGTTAAAGTTTTCTTAATTTAGTGATGAAAATTAAGTATCGAAAACGGTGAATTGAACTTAGGTAAGTGAAATTGTTTAAAATTAATGCTGTCGGCCCCAAAACAAACCGAATCGTTCGCAGCTAGTTCGATTGAACTAATCTTATTAGTAAACGAATGAACTAAATCTTATCGTTCGTTCATTCGAGTCTTTGAATCCCAAAATCCGTACTCGTTATTTGGGTTGTTTTTGTTTCAATAGTTCACGGTTATTGCAACCGATAGTTTCTATCGATGCTTGTTGGCTTATATCGATAGGCGTAGTGTGGCCAGATTATGGATAGATTTTAAAAGTGCGGCCCTCGTCTGTCAGCTGTCATGGCGGCAAAATTTAAAATTATTAATTTTAATCGCGTATGTTAGATTAATTATAATTTATATAGATCTACTTGGCTAAGTATTTACTCTGATTATATATAATGAACAGCAAATACGCTTGAAGTCACTTTTGAATTGAAATATGCACATTTTCTAGTGTTGTAAAACGCATCAGCTCATAGACAGTAGACAGCCGTTAAAATTCAAAATCGAATTGCACATTATTTAGCATTTGCTTTAACTTTGTTTTATTACACAAATTACAAATACAATGCATAATTTATTGTATAATCCTAGCTACTTAATTGATTAATATTACACCACATTTAATTGTTTGTTTTCTTTACCATAATAATGCTTATATTGTATCAAATACGTCTATTGATAAATTCCGCTATAACTAAGAATGTTTTCTTCTTCTTTTTATCTTTATACTAGCTACACACGGACAATATGCAACACCCGCAAACCCCGCCTCCCGCAATTGGCCACAATCATTAACATTTAATCCCATTGCCCCCAATTCAGGATTGCATCCTGTGGCAACAAATGCACCTGCCACTCAGCAACAAACAGCAAATTAAAATAAAATACAAAAAATGTGCAAAAAATGCGAAAAATAATTGCAATGTCCGTTTGCGTGTTTGTTTCATATTCGTTTCAAATTGCATATTTTTTTGCTGTTGTTATTGTTTTTTTAATCAGTTGAGCTCAATTTTTTAGTATGCCACCCCCGCCCCGTGTAAATGTGTATGTAAATGCCCCGCAGCTGTTGCTGCCGCCCCCCACCCCCACCCGCTGGACACTACTCTACGCTAGCTTCCATTATCAATTTTCATAAATTTTTTTTGTAACTTTTTTGCACAGGTTTGTTTGATTGTGGATTGCATTGGAGATTGGCGGGGAGGTGTATTTTATGTTGGTAGCCACGTCAACCGTCAGCACAGCCAATTAAGCAAATTAAACAGATTGTTATCCTGCCCAGACAGGCAGCAGACGCGGCCAGACATTATGCCAAGCCGGGCGGAGCTTAATTCAATCAACGTGGCATAATTACTTAATTAATTAGCGGCGCCCAACGGTCACACATTCAAATCGGCCATCATTTTCCGAAAATCATTCAGCGATCCGTACATCTCAAAGTCCCCCCCGCCGTTGTTACCGTAGGCCTGCGCCTGGGCCCGTACATGCGCCGGACGCGGCAGCGTCAGCGGCACGGGCAACAGCTCCGGCATCACCGAATGATGTGTAATCAGTGCTCGCAATGAGCTGAACTCCTTGGTGAAGCCCTGCAGGTGAGCGGGAAAATCATGAGCTTGGTTAACTTTGGTCCTTGGACATGGGACCTACCTTAATCTTGTAGCCACGCGGCGTGCGCAGGATCAAGTAGTGGGCCACACGTGGCGAGGGGGGCGGCACACGCAGCGAGAGCGCGAAGCAGCCGGGCTTGGTGCTGCTCTGACGCACCAGAAAGGCGCCAGGACTTTGGCGTGACAGCACCTCCAGTGAGATCTCCCGTGGTATGCCCGCCTGATACCACGCGGCGCCCTTCAGCTCCTGCTGCTCGGCCAGGCTGAGGTTGTCCAGGCGCAGCGGTGAACTGCCCGCAAAGAGCTTCGGACTGGAATTAGCTGTGTGGATTCAAAGTTGCAGGTTATTAGAACTTAAAATCGAGTATATCTCACAATTTAATAATCTTATATATAGATAGAAGATAGAAGAATACATAGGAAAAGGAGCTTTGCCTAAAAACTATATCCTTAATACAAATTTGACTCAAAATAGGTTGGGATTAGAATCTAGTTAAGAAAAGGAGCTTTGGTTGAATACTATATCCTTAAAAGTACGCATATTCTTAATAGAATGACGACTCAAAATAGGTTAGGATTACAATCAACTTAAGAATCGCCTTGAAACGTGTTAAAGTTCCATCAAAACCTAACAGATTCAAGAGGGAATTCAAAATAATGAAAATCTGTGTCTTCAAATCTGATTTTAAGAATTCTTCAGCTTGTTTTACCATCACTGGAAGTTCTGTCAATGTTATATATTTAATTTTTAAGGTAATCCATTATTTTTAATGTAGTTTTCTTTTGCATGCATATATCTATATCTATCACTATATCTATAAGTATCGCTGTCGCTGTATCTATCTATCTACGAGTGTATCTCTATCGAATCTATCTTGTACTTAATTAAAAATATATTGCAAATAAAAATATATTGCAAATAAAATAACCTTTATCATCATCACCTTATATCATAAGTATATCTATAGCCTATCTATATATATTGTATCTCTATATCTATAAGTGTCTCTGTCGCTGCATCTATCTATCTATATCTCTATCTATCTATATCACAATCTTAACTATCTTGTATTGAATTGAAAATGTATTGTAAATAAAATAACCTTTACTGACAATTAATAGATTGATCTATAAATCGGTATTTCTATATCACAACTATATCTATACTTTAACTGTGTATCTGTATGTCTATATCTATAAGTATCTCTGTCGTTGTATCTATCTATCTACGAGTATATCTTTATCTAATCTATCTTGTATTTAATTGAAAATATATTGTAAATAAAATAACCTTTATCATCATCACCTTATATCACTATAGTATATCTCTAGTCTCTATATTTCTATCTTTATAGGTATCTCTGCAAACCTGCATCTATCTATCTATATCTTTATATCTCTATCTAATCTATCTCGTATTGAATTGAAAATATATTGTAAATGAACATAATTCTTACTGAGAATTAATGTATTGATCTTAAAGTCGGTATTTCTATATCATAAGTATATCTATAGTATATCTGTAACTCTATATCTATAAGTATATGTATACCTGTCGCTGTATCTATCTGTATCTATCTGTATATCTTTCAATCTTTTATCTTTTATTGAATTAAAAATATATTTTTAATAACATAACCTTTATTTACAATTAATATATTGATTTATATGTCGGTATTTCTATATCATAATCCCTACAGGACTGCATTAAGAGGGATATACCTACCGCTGCAGGTTTCCCGCAGATATTTCTTGCTGCTGGGCAGCTCCGATTGCAGCCTTTGGGTGGCCGTTTCCAGGGCTGTCAGAGATTGACGGCAGGAGTCACCGAACTTGCTGGCCACATACTTGTCCGGCTCACAGATGGCCTCGTTCACATAGCCATCGGACATGGTCTGTGACGAGCCGGAGTTCAGGGACGAGGAGCAGGTATTATGCACCAGGGGGCGGCTATCCTCGGTGCCACGCAGCAGACCAATGCCCATGGTGAGGCGCTTCACCTGAAACGGAATGGATTTGAAAGCATTTGAAACCAGTTAATTCACATTGCATGTGTTGGCGGCCAATTTGGCCAAAAGTTTTTGACGCAATGCTATAATTGCAAACAAGTTTATCCTTAACAGTCCTGTTGCCTGTCTACTGTTGTTGTTGCTGTTGTTATTTTGGGTCCTGGCCACAAAGCCAGCAAACATCGAAAACACTTTAGTCCAGGCGCCTGAAATCGATGTGCAACATTTTTGGTTACCAATAAAATGTTAACTATGTAGTTCAGTGCTTGCCCCAACTCTGTGCCCCAGCTCAATGCCCCCTTGCCACGCCTTGGCTGCTGGCTGCGGTAAATTACTTTGAAATGAGTTGAAGCACAAAGTTTCCGCTGCTTTCAGAGTGCTATTTAAAGCGTTTCCAATTAGCAGACAGTTGCTTAAGAGTGTTGACTGCCTGGCTTTCTGCCTTATGAGTTATTTGCCTAATTTGTTATAATTATGTTGATTTTATGTTGTTGCCACAGGCCACGGGACGAAATTCCCTTTTGATGTGGCTAATTTCAATGGCCTGGCCTGTTGGGCCCAGGCAACCAAAGTCCAGCTTTATATAGGCGCATAAATAGCATATTTGTGTGTCTTCTCAAGTGTTTCCAATTGAACTGTTGAGTAGCTCAGATTGCGATTAAGAAGATACACACTTTAACTAGCATAAGTAGGCACAATGTAAGTACATATATACTTAACTAGAATATCTTTAACCTTTCGATTTTTGGCAGTAACTTATAGAGGTTCTACTCTGGGCTCAGCACTCTGTAAGGTAAATATGCTTAGAATTTCAAAACTTTATATTATAATTAGGATGATTTTCGATTACAAGTAATTATTTAACTTTGAAACTATCTTGATTCTATCTTATAAGAAATATTCAAAAATTTAGATATGTAGACTCACTTAAAACAAGAAAGGACGGCTAACTTCGGAGTGCCGAAGCTATATACCCTAGCAGGAATTAATTCTTGGGAATCGCGGAGAAGGGCGATCTGTCTCTGTCTCTCTCTCTCTCTTTGCCTCTCTCTCACTCTCTCTCGCTCTCTTTCACACACTCTCTCTCTCTCACTCTCTCTCTCTCTCTCTCTCTCTCTCTCTCTCTCTCTCTCTCTCTCTCTCTCTCACTCTCTCTCTCTCTCTCTCTCTCTCTCTCTCTCTCTCTCACTCTCTCTCTCTCTCTCTCTCTCTCTCTCTCTCTCTCTCTCTCTCTCTCTCTCTCTCTCTCTCTCACTCTCACTCTCACTCTCACTCTCACTCTCTCTCTCTCTCACTCTCACTCTCTATCCCTCACTCTCTCTCTGTCTCTCTTTCACACTCTCTCTCTCCCTCTCACACACACACACACACAGACTTAAGTAGACCTCCAAAATAAACTATTCTTATTCACAAACTATACCTCCAAAATGATAAATTGTAGTGGGGTCCCTTGAATTCTTGAGAATCGCAGAGAAGGGCGATCAAAGTTAGAAAACTGTTTTATATGAATAACTTTGTTGTTTATAAAGATATCCTCACCAAACTCACCCAAACCGAGTCTCTTAAGAGTTTATACAATCTGACCAAATTTGATCGAAATCGGGTTACTATATCATATAGCTGCCATAGGAACGATCGGCTGAAAAATGCAATCTGACCTAATTTGGTCAAAATCGAGCCACTATTTCGCTATATCAAACTTTCTGTTTATGGAAATCCAAACTAAGTGAGAGGTTTATTATACTTCAAATAGTTACCTATAATTTCATCAAAATCGGAAAACATGGCTAGAAGATAGAAAGATAAGTTGTGTATAAGAATTAATTCCTGCTAGGGTATATAGCTTCGGTACTTCAAAGAAGCCGTCCTTTCTTGTTTTACTTAACAATGAAATAAACATTGTTAAGTAGACAAGTTGAATTTGAATATCATTTGCTTGTTTTCAACTTGTTTTCAAAAGATTGTTAAATAGTTTCCATGGAATCTATATGCATTTCAGATAGATGTTGAAAAATTAATTATATACTTGAACGTACAGTTTGAGGAATCGAATCAGCTTGTTTCTGTGATTACATTGAGCATGGTTTTTCAATTGCAGCTAATTGAATTGGTACTCAGCAGTTCTTTATCGCTAAGTATGCAATCAGTGCCAGGCAGGCTGGCTGGCTGACTGCCTGGTTGCCTGACTGCCAACCTAATGCCCCCATTATGCTAATGACATTGGAAAAGACGCTCGTAATATGCAAAATCCTTGGCAAGACAATGCGCACAAGTGGCACTCGGGAGGCGCTGCTCGACAAATCCGGCATACAACTGCTAGAAAAGGCGTAAATATAAAAAATGCAGTGTAGTGCAGGAGTATATAGACAGGAGACAAGCGGACAGGCGGACTTGGGGCCTGGTTAAGGTAGGCACAATGGAGAACAATGGGACAATTGGGCATGGGCGTGTCTAAGTTGAAAGCATTTGTAAAGCACTCCTTTTCTGTGCTCTGGCATTTGATTTGCTCCTTTTCTTGCTATCTCCACCTTTTTGCCTGTCTCTTAGTTGGCAGCAAACTTTTGCTCACTGCCTACATTCTACATTCACTAGCCGCACCGTGGAACAAAATATCAAAAAATATATACAAAATATTTCAAATGTTAGCAAATCTCAACTTTCTAAAATGTATCTTACTTAGCATGCTTTGGCACTAAAGCTGGTCAAAGTTATGCCAATTTTTCAATTGAAAATATTACAAATATATCGTTTTTTTACCATTTTTTGTTTTTTTGTTATTGTAACCAGACTGATCTGAAGTTTTAGTTGTCAACTGCGTAAATTTCTTTAACTAAATCGGCTTTCTTTTTTTATAATTACAAATAAAAACATATAACATATACATTTTTGTTGTCTAGCCACATACATCTTGCCTAAATTTTCGCATGCCTTTTATATTTCTTTGTAATTTCTAAAAAATACCCGAGTACAAACTTATTAAGTGAAAAATGTGAGCTTTGCACATAAATAAACAACAATTTCTAGTTATCTTATGTGTTTTGAATATTAAATGCAATGTGACAATGTCAAAATGTATTTGAAGATGAAACTGAAACATTTAAAAACTTTTTACTCCCTTTACCCATAAAATGGGTAAAAAGGGGGTATTGGATTTGTGCAAAAGTATGTAACAGGCAGAAGGAGACATCCCCGACCCTATAAAGTATGTATATTCTTGATCAGCATCAAAAGAGATTTCGAATTGGCCATGTCCGTCTGTCTGTCCGTTTGTCCGTCCGTCCGTCTATCCGTCCGTATGTATGAACGCAAGGATCTCAGCAACCATAGGAGCTAGAGACCCCAAATTTGGAATGTAGGTTCGTGTATAGCAGGCGCAGGTCAAGTTTATTTTGGATCCGAGATATTCCCCCCATTTCCTCGCTATTCAATAAAAACGTTTTACAGTAACAATTTTTAAGATATAGCGTTGGAACTTGGGATGTATAATACTTTAGTCACTCTTAATCTTCTGACCAAATTTCAAGTTGATTGGATAATAAACACGGAAGTTATTCAACAAACAAGTTTCAGTACTGCAGCCCGCAACCGCAGCTTCAAAGTGAATTTTACAGTGGATGCACCTTATAATTCCCAACTTGTTCTAGCTTAAAAATAATGAAACCGATGCTTGATCAGTGCATTTTAGTTAAAGTGGATCAGACAGATGAGAAGTGAATATCGCGATTCGCGATATGGCTGCAAAGCGCAGCTTCAAAGTGAATTTTACAGCAAGTGCACCTTATAATTCCCAAATTGTTCTAGTTTACCAATAATGAAACGGGTGCTTGATCAGTGCATTTTAGTTAAAGTGGATACTTTTTTCGGGTATTAATGAATAACTCAAGAACATATAATATCAAGTGGCATGGAAAAATGGGCGTGGCACCGCCTTTGTGTTTAATTTCACGATATTCAAATTTTTTGTTTTTCAAGCTATCTGTGCCAAACTTTCGGGTTTGAAGTGTTGTTGTGCTACTAAATTTGTGTTAAAATATTACCCAAATCGGACAACTATATCATATAGAAATAATAGGAACTATCGGTCAAAAACAAATTTTGTATGGAAATAATTATCTACAAGGACATTTAACTCTGGTCACATTGCTGTAAGTATTTATTTGTTACTCTAAAATATAATTCGCGAAGTTTGTACAGAGTATGCCATAGTCGATCATACTCCACTCCTTGGGTTCTGCCAGTTTGTTTCGCCTCATTTGTTTGGTCTGTCAACAAGGTGTCTTCAGGGAAACGTTTCGATTTGTGATTTTTATCGCGCTGTATTTGAAGTTAACGAAGATGCGATCGGAAATTTTTGACCTGGGTACAGGGAGTTTTGTAGTTGGGTATACTCAACTATAGCATTCTTACTTGTTTTAATTATGTATAACAATAATTTCGATTTCAATGAACGGATCGAACCAGTTAAGATCTGAAGTTTCAGACTGATATAGTAACAAAATACAAACAAAAAGCTCAAACTTATATGTTTTTCTATAATAAATAAGTTTTCTTATAAAATTCAAAATTTAAATGTCTATTGGAAAACATTCTTATATCCAGTAAAATAAATATAAGACTTAACTCTTTACTTTTTTTTAATATTTTTTATAGGATTTTTTTATTTATAATAGTAATCAGCCTTATGAAAGCTATAAATCTATTATAGCTGCTGAAGATTAGGCGTTATGTAGTTTTAAACATATGAAAGTGGAGAATAATAATAATTATAGGAATTCGCACAAATTATAGTAATTTAGAAAGACAAAAGAAAATATAAATGAGAATTATAACAAACTTTCCCCAAGATCGGCTGGATGGAAACGTTTGAGACGTCGGATGTTATCCGTGCTACGTAGGGTCCTGGCTATAGTAACTCTTTACTAAATTTTATTTAGTGAATATTTATAATTTTTGCAAAGAAATAAGCCAGTTCAGCCCACTGTGCGTCGGCAGCTGCAGCAGCTCAGTTGGTTTTCCTTGAGGCCTATGGCATGTATATGTATGCGTGCTTATGTTTGTGAGTGTATGTGTGTGTGTCAGTGCACAGAAAACAGGACACGTGATGGCAACGGCTGAGTTTTGTCGGCATTGTTGCTGCGATTTATGTGTCATAAAGTCACTAAGTTAACGGCATTTGGCTGCCATTTGCCTGACATGCCTGCTGAAAGTTTTTCATTTGCCATTCTCTTGCTATCACTCAGCTCTCTCCTCCCTCTCTATCAGTGTGTGTGTGTGTGAAAATGCACTATAAAATGGCGCGTTGCACTTCAGCTGTACAGTTGTTGTTGTTGCTGTTGGCTCATTGTTGTTGCTTTTGTTGCAATTGCCGACGGCGCGTGCCAAAGTGCCGTTAGCTGCAAATTTGCATTTTTGCAAATTAATTTAATGAACGCTTTTTGGTCTTGTTTAGTGGCAAACATTTTTGAAGTGTGCCGCCCGAAGCTTGCCGCTTGTGCCAAGTGTTTACTAAATTGCTTTTGATTTTTGAGTGAAGGCAATTTATTTGCCAGCAAAAGAAACCAACTTAAAAGTCACTTTTAGGTGTTTAAAAAACCCTTAAATTTCTTTAATACTAGTTTGATTTTGGAGAGCCAAGCAGCGCTAGCAGTAAAACGTTTGCGAATGTAATACAAAGCAGAAGAGAAAAGTGTTATGCTCTTGAGAGAGTAAGCTTTGAGAGAGTCAACAATATATTCATACCCAGGAT
This sequence comes from Hirtodrosophila histrioides, assembly GCA_037075165.1. NCBI lineage: Eukaryota > Metazoa > Arthropoda > Insecta > Diptera > Drosophilidae > Hirtodrosophila > Hirtodrosophila histrioides. Next base: position 760,871 of record JBAMCL010000065.1, read on the forward strand.
CTGCCTTCACGAATCCTCGCCTAATTCATGTTCTTTTCACCTTCTTTTAATACTAAATGTAAATAGAAATATCCTTTTTCAATAATGTATATAATGTAAACATGTAAATCAGCAGTAAAACGTTTGCGAATGCAATACGAAGCGGAATTATAAAATGTTATGCTCTTGAGAGAGTAAGCCTTTGGAGAGTCAACAATATATTCATTCCAAGGATCTGCCTTCCCGAATCCTCGCCTAATTCATGTTCTTTTTCACCATCTTTTAATGTTAAATGTAAAAAGAAATGTTCTTGTTTCAATAATGTGTATAATGTAAATATGTAAATCAGCAGTAAAACATTTGCGAATGCAATACAAAGCGGAATTATAAAAAGTTATGCTCTTGAGAGAGTAAGCTTTGGGAGAGTCAACAATGTATTCATTCCAAGGATCTGCCTTCCCGAAATCTCGCCTAATTCAGGTTCTTTTTCACCTTCCTT